>JAMYCR010000158.1:0-48670 GCA_028830335.1 Eucera pruinosa
TTGAGGTCCGGCCCGGGCGTGCCCCGCAAGGCGCGGCGGTCCCGCGCCCATGCGGGACGCGCGTCGCGAGCGCGCCGCCCCGTGCCTCGCTCCTCCCCGCAGTGGTGGCAGACGGGCGTCTGCTCCCTCCCGATCCGATTTTAAAAAGTGCCGAAGCATCCGTGCCCGGTTACAATTTGTGTTACCCTATACGTAAGCCTTCCCCATGTTCTGTCTTGCCACTTCTCGAGGCTCGGCAGAACCGATCCTACGGCGCGTTGCACGACGCCCCTCTCTGTTTCCAGACGAGTGCGCCAGTTCGCGATCACACGCCGGCGAGGCTGGCTCCTCACGGCTCGGGCAGCTTCTTCCCGATCCGGCTGGGCTACTCCCGTCCGCCTTAGGAATTCCGTGCAGGTGTTCACCGCATCGGATTCCTCGCCTGGAACTCTAGGGGTAGAAGCCCTGCCAGGATCATCGCCGCCTCGTACGAGATCGTGCGGTATCCCCTCGCGAGTCTAATCGCCACCCTTCTCTGCAGCCGTCTCAACAGCACAAGGCTGCGGCGGCTTTTGACAAGGGCACTTGCCCATACCGGCGCTCCGTATAGAACGATCGACCGCACGACACCCGCGTAGAGTCGGCGGGTGCGTTCCTCGGGGCCTCCGAGGTTCGGGAGAATTCGAACAAGCGCGTTCGCAACTCCTTCCGCCCGGCTGGCCACGCGCTCGAAGTGCGCCTCAAATCGCCAGTGGGTGTCGAGGATCAGCCCCAGATACTTCATCCGTTGGCCTACCTCGACTCGCTCATCCCCTACGCGGAGCCAGAACCTCGGCGGCGACAAACGCCGGGCCGGGTCCAGTAGCCACATAGCCTCGGTTTTGCTCGCCGCCACCGATAGCCCCAGCCTCTCGATCCTCGCGATGACGCCTGCCACCCCGCCTTCCGCGAGTCGCAGTGTCCTCTCGAAATTCTCCGCCGCCGCGAGTATGAGTGTGTCGTCGGCGTAACACACCACGCTAACGTCAGCGGGGAGAGCCGTCCTGAGGATCCAGTAGTATGCAAGATCCCACAGTAGTGGTCCTAAAACCGACCCCTGCGGTACCCCGCACGTGACCGGCCTCCCGCACACATCCCCACCACGCACCGAGTATTCCACCCATCTCTCCGACAGGTAGGAGCGGATCGCAGCCCTCAGATAGGGCGGCACTCGATGTCTCACGAGAGCCGCTCTTATGGTTTCCCACGGGAGGGAGTTGAACGCGTTGATTATATCGAGAGATATAGCCACCGCCACCCTTCCGCGGGCCACCTCGGCTTCCGCGAGGGTCCGGACGCGTCGTATCGCGTCGACCGTCGACCGTCCCGCTCGGAAACCGAACTGGTTATCCGACAGATCCGGCCCCACCCCGGACAGATGTGCGACGAGCCGGGAAGCCAACACCCGCTCGTAGAGCTTCCCCACCTCGTCAAGTAGGCACACGGGCCGGTACGAGGACGGCGAGTTCCCCGTTCTGCCCTCCTTTCGTAGCAGGACCACCCGCGCTCTTTTCGACGCCGGGGGAATGAGCCAGTCTTCAGACAGCAGTTGAATAACTGCCGAAGAGAGTCCCCTAATTGCTCCAGGGCCATCGCCAGTGCAGTTCCGGGGACGCCGTCTGGACCCGGTGCCTTCCTTCCAGCACCGAGACGTCTGGCCGCCACGGCGAGCTCCTCGGGGGTGATCGCAAGCTCTGAGGTCCAGTCTCCGCACTGGCCTCCCCGCTCAGACTCCAACCCCCGCGCTGCCTCCTCGTTGGACGAGGGATACAGCGCGTCCAGCACAGAGCCGAGAAGGACGGGCTCCATCACCTGCGTAACCGGGGGTGCCCAGGGGCGGAGCCTACCAAGCACGATTCGGTATGGTCGGCCCCAGGGATCCCGATCCAACGTCCCGAGGAGCTCCTTCCATGCGGAAGCCTTTGCCTTGGCAATGGTACCCTGGAGTGCTCTTCTTGCCACGCGGTAATCCTCGTAGGCGCGTGCCTCCAACGCCTCGTCGCGCCGCTTTCGACGACGGGCACGCGTGTATCGGCGCCTATAGCGCACGCATGCTTGGCGGTGGTCCGCGATCTCGCCAGACCACCAATACACAGCCCGCCGCAGAGGCGGCCTGGACCGAGGCATAGCAGTGTCACACACCGCCTTTAACGCCTCTGCGAACCATTCCGTCCCCTTCGCGGCGCGATCTGGCCCGGTCGAGGAGAGCAAGTCTCCCGCGAGCGAGTCTCCTGACCAGGCCGCGGCGCAAGCGGCCGCAGCCAGAAGATCACCGTCCAGGCGATCGAGCGACCATCTTAGCGGTGGTGGGCCCCCCCTTAATCTTTCCCTTAAACCCCTCGGCGTGTGGGGGGCGTTCTGGACGCGAGACGCCTCGATCTCCATGAGAATGTACATGTGATCGGATAACGTCTCGACGTCCTCCGCAACCCTCCATCTCCCCACGCGCCCCGCGGCGGTGCGGGTCGCCCACGTGAGATCCACGATGGACGAGCCCTGCCACCGGCCGCAAGTCGCAGCCCTCCCCTGTTGATTAACAGAAGGTCGAGCCTCGCCGCCCAATCTTGAACCAGGCGACCTCGGGTGTTCGTCCTGGGTGATCCCCACGCCGTAGAGTGAGTGTTGAAATCTCCCAGGATCAGCACCGGGAGGGGAAGGCATCTGCTGACGCATCCGCGAATTCCCTCCAGGCGCCTATCGAACTCCTCGATGCCGACGTTGGGTGAAATATACAACCCCAGCACCGCTATGTCCCCCCAGCGCACTGCTACGAACCCCTCGCCGCGCTCGATCAGTTCGCACGGCGGTGAGCCCGCAGCACCCTCCCAGATTACTGCTACGGTTCCGTTCGTATCCCCGAAACTATGCTGTCGTTCGGGGACGACATACGGCTCCGCTGCTACCTCCACCCCTATCCCTCTCTCTCGCATCGATTGGAAGAGCAAATCCTGCGCCCGACGCGAGTGATTGAGGTTGGTCTGGAGGAGTTTGGCCGAGAATTCTACTCGACGGCCATAGCCTCCTCCTGGCCTGCCTCCGGAACGGAGCTTTCGCTAATTTCCGCGCGGTTGCCCCTCTCGGCCGCTACTGGCACGGCTACCGGTACCGGTACCCGCCCGGCGTTCGCGACGGTGCTCGCGGCTGCTAGCGCCGGTGCGCTTTTCGTTGCTCCCCCCTTGCTCCGTTTAGCCGGAGGCGGGGCGCAGGACTTGCTTCCCAGCCTATGGCCCGCTGGCCTACCCAAATCAGTGGAGAGAGGGCACTTTACCTCTGAGACGCACTGTGCGGCGCGGTGAGCGGTATCGCCGCTCCTATAGCAGCGTCCGCTTCTATCCACGCGACTCTCACACCGCTGCCCCGTGTGACCTACTTCCAGGCAGCGGTAACACTGCAGCGGACGCGCTTGCAGCGCCTCGACCCGAGCCGAACTCCAGCCGACCAGCAGGCGTCCCTCGGCTACCGCCTTTCGGGCCACCGCCAGCGGGCAACGGACACAGATCGTGCCGAGGCCCGCGGGTGTGCGGCGGATCTCGCCCACCTGCACCTCGGCTGCAGTGCAGCCGCCCATTGCGGCCAGAGCCTCCGCGACCTCCCTGGGGCGAACGGAATCATCCAACCCCTCAGGCGCAGTTCTGCGCGCCTGGTGGGACAAGTGACCCGTACTCCCGTCCCTGCGAGCGCCTGGGCCATTTTGCTGGCCAGAGCACTCGCCTTTTCCGCCTTCTCCGGACCACTGACCTCTAAGATCAGCCCGCCGGTAGCCGCACGCCTCGGCCGCACGCCGCTTATTCCTAATTCGGAGAGCTTAACCCTCTCACGAGCACGCTCCATAGCATTTACATTGAGGCTGACCGCCGCCGTGTTCGGCGGTCGCCCTAAACGTACCGCAGGTTTACCAACCTTGATTTTCCCTCCGGCTTTTGCTGCGTCCGTGGCTGTGTTACCCTTAGCCGTGGACGAGGGGGTTGAAGGGAGAGGAGCCGCGCTGGTCTTCTGCTGCTTCCTCTTCTCCTTCCTTCCCACTATCTTCGCCCATTGCATCGTGGGCTGCTGCTTCAGGATCGCAGGCTTCGGCGCCTCCTGCGCTCCCGTCGTCATCTTTGCCTCCTTGGCAGCTGGACGGGGTGCCTCCTTCGCCGTGGTTGGTATGGCCGCCATCTTCGGCCCTTTCCCTTGGAGGAGCTCGGCCCTGAGCTCCGCCCACCTCCGATCTATGTGGGCCATGATCCTCTCTTCTAAAGTGGTCTCCTTCTCCTTCTGCGGCCCTGCAACATTTGAAGGAGGTGCATTTTTTGGTGCCGGGTTGGCAAATATTGCCTCCCTCGACCTGTCCTGCCCATCTTTGGTTTGGGTTTCTCCGGCAGCGGTGGCCTCTGCCCCTTTGCCCGGCTCTTCTCTGCCTCTGTCAGCCTAGTATTCTCCTTCCTCATCTCTCGGAGCTGCTCCTGAAGGCGTTGGTTTTCCCGGTTCAGCCAGTCTGCTTCGCCTGAAAAGTGCCCACGCTTCAGTAACTCCCTTCCTGCCGCGCGAACCATCCTCGCCGCAACCCGCAGGTCTCTCACGAAGTTCCCCTTCAAGTTCTTTGAAATTGTGGAGATCTTCTCCACAAGCAGCATCTTCTCCTCGATGGTGCTGGCTAGGACGCCCGCGTGTTGCGTCCTCATTTCCCGAGCCAATTCTTTCTCCTCCGGTAGCCCTTCCCTGGAGGAGCGCGAGAAGCTTGCCGCCGGGTCGATCTCGCACTCCTCCATTGCCGCCGTCGTCTCTTTCATCACGGCTGTACTGGCGATCCTTTTCGCCCCCCCCCCCCCCCCCCCCCCCCCCCCCCCCCCCCCCCCCCCACCCCAGCTTCGCCTCCCGATCCTGGACGCTTCCTGGACGACGCCCACGAGGAAACGGAGACGACAGAGGCGTCAGATTCGCTGTCGCCCTTGCTCGTGGACGCCCCCAAGAACGTTTGCGGGGCAGCAGCTCGAGGGGTTTTCCCTTCGCGCGGCCTCGTGGATCTTCTTACCGGCCTCTCCCCAGAGGCCGATGTTGACGCGGAACAGTCACCCACCGTGCCATTTCCGCTCACTTCCCGCATCACATAGTCAGTTGCCAACTCGCCGGTTTGCCGTGCTTGTGGCATTTCACTCGGCGCTGTCTGCGCATGCGCAGAGCCTGCAGCCACCGATGCTGCTGCCTTTTTGGCAGAGGTACTGTCTTTTCGTGAAAAGGCAGGGGAATGTCGGTAGCCTGTTTGGGTGCAGTATTGCCGCCGTTGTGTGGCACAAGGTATCGCTGCGCGAGAGCTAGAAGTTTGTGACCTAGAACTCGCTGTCGCTACACGCGCCATTAGGCGATTGTTGGACTGAAAACAAGAGTATGCAGGATCACCGCTACTGCAAGTGACTACGTATCGGACCGTTTATCGATAAGTGCACCGACAACCTTGATACCCGCTACCCGGGGTGGTCTCCGATTGCTTCCAAATCGAAGAACAATCGACAAAGTATCGTGGTAAAGCTACCGATCTGATTGGCAATGCGCTCGAATTTAGGTTTCAATAATTGTTCGTGGGTGCGTCCAAGCTGAAGCCACGATCGTGCGACGGAAAGCTATTTCGACACGTATCGTCTGTTTCGCAGTGCACGTCTTTTATTTTTCAATATTTGGCCTTATGAGAGGTTTCAAGAGATGAGTATTGACCTCTAGCTATCGAAAACGATCAGCTGTTGGGGCTTCGGGAGCGTGTGAGATATGGTCCTGCTACCGCGAAGAACTTTCCAAAAACTGACTTCGGTAGCACAGACGCAAAGGCTCTGGCTGTGTCCGACTCTCTGAAGGAACATTCCAGAACTAACCGGCACTCTGCCGGCCGTAATTACACGAGTGCGATAATTCTTTTCTAGCCGGCTGGCGCGCTGACTATTTCATAATTGTGTCTGTTTTCAACTGAAACACCTTTCCCCCTCTCTATGCTCTCGCGTCCGAAGCGGTTTCACCGAAATTTCTCAATTTTTAAGGGGAAACAGTTATTTTCCGTCTACGGTTCGTCTCCGTGCAAACAGGTAGTGAAAACTATGGTCGCAGTCGCTATTTTTACGGTTGCCATTTGCCACGTGGAGGACACGTTTAACTTCGAGTTTACCATTTCACGTTATACTCCGAAATAACTCTAGGATTTCGCGATCGTGGAAAGCCAACGAAAGCGCGTGTTCTTCAAGCAGCATATACGCATACGCATATACGCATACGCATATAAGTATACGTAATGCGCATACGCAACTACACATACTCGATTACGCATACTCATGTACGCATTCGCGTATACGCATACGCATATTGTTCAATAGAGCAGTGTGTTACATAACTCAGCTGCTCCGTAACGTAGGTTCGGATATTGAGGGAGAGGGATTAAATAATCGTGAGAGACTTTTTTTTGTTGACAGACGGTTCTCGTCGGTCCTTTATTTACAAAAATAAAAAAACAAACAACTAAATATTTGTTTTTAAGGAAAGAAAAAAGCCCAGAAGAAGGTAAAGAAACTTTCCGCTATTGCGGGGGTTTCGGCCTCCGGTTGCGTGGGCGTTTCAGTGGCCTGAAACAAAAGAACGACGGCGCATTTATAAAAAAACTACGTAACCGTAAGCGTTCTAAGACGAGTTCTGCCCGCACACGCCGTGCAACGCCGAGCGTGCTCGCGTGGAACAGAAGCCCAGACGCGGTACAGAATAGCCCACTCATTGTATGGAACTTCGTGTCACATGCTCTGAGATACCGACCTCGAAAAAATCGAGTGTTTCATAGGCCCCCTGCGTTTTAATGCGGTAAGTGTAAGAAAGACCTGTGGAAATGTCGCTGACGACGATAAGACAACAGACTCAAGTAGATCGTTCTCTTTTCGCGTTTACGAAGAAGTATGTGTGACCACTGCACACAGTATCCCATTTAAATAAATCTATTCAAAAATTTTGTTTAACCGCGAATGATGCCAAAAACTATTTCAGACAAATGTCGAATAGTTTCAAAGGGTACAAAATTAATAACAGTGATTTTGCCCAAGTAGAGGCGAACAAAAAATAGTGTGCAGGTTATATGCACACTCTGAGCGTACGACGCAAAGATAGCGATGATTTATCTTCTTACCTTTTGTAATACGTCAAAGTACTCTTATCAATGTATCGATCGAATTTTGCTTGTAAAAGATTAAGCCAAAAAATCCGAGCTCACTTAATTAATTTCAATTTCTTTGCAGGGCTGGAGTGTATTTGTATAATGTAGCTGTTTGAAGAACTCGCGTTTTCGTTGGCTTTCCAGGATCGCAAATTCCCGTGGTTATTTTGGAGTATACGTTGAAAGGGTAACTCGAGGTTAAACGAGTCCGCCACGCTTGTCAAATAACAACAATAACATAGCGACTTTGGCCATAGTTTTTACTACCTGTTTACAAGGAGACAAACAGTAAATGGAAAAAAACTGTTTTCCACCTTAAATCAAGAAAAATCGGTGAAACCGCGGTCGGTCGCGAGAGCATAGAGAGAGGGAAAGGTTGTTTTCAGTTGAAAGAGACACCATGGTTGTAATAGACAGCGCCGCCAGCCGACAAGAAAATAATTATCGCAATCGCCGTAATTACGGCCGGCAGTGTGCTAGTCAGTTAGCCAGAATTCCTCGAGATAGTCGGTCACAGCCGGAGCCCTTGCTTCTGTGCTGCCGAAGTCAGCTTTTGAAAAGTTCTTCGTGGTTGCTACCAGAGAAAATCTCACCAGCTCCCGAAACCAAAGTAGCTGATAGATTTCGAGAGCAAAGCTTAATTCTTAGCTCTCGAAACCTCTCTTAAGGCTAGTATTGAGAATATAAAAAGACGTGCGCTGATAAATAGACGATACGTAGCGAAACGGCTTTCCGTCGCATGATCGTCGCCTCATAGGCACGCTACAAACAAATTCTATAACCTAAATTCGAGCGAATTAGCAATCCGATCGTTGGGCTTACCCCGATTCTTTTGTCAATTGTTCCTCGATTTAGAAGCAATCGGAGACCAGCCCCCGTGGCAGATATCAAGGTGGTCGGTGCACTCGCCGTTAAAACGTCCGATACGATTTCACGTGCAGGGGCGGTGATCCTGCATGCTCCTGTTTTAAGTCCAACGATCACCTAAGGCGCGTGTGGCAGACAGTGAATGACAGGTCACAACCTTCTATCTCTCGGGCAGCGGTACCTTGTGTCGAATATCGACGGTAATAGCGCACCTAAAAGGTTACTGAAATTCCAGTGCCTTTTCACGACGTCATAGCGAACGTCGTGTGAGAGACGAAGCGGTGAGACTCCGAGATTCAACCATCTCCCTCGACTAATATTCTAGTGACCACTGGTTCTCCTCCATACGGCACTTCCCTTTTGGAGTCTTACAACCTCCATTAGCAAGAAGCCGGTTCGAGCCAATCGACTGCTGCATCAGATACAGGATATAAAATTAAATCTGTACGTTTGCACACGACGCACAGTGGGGTATTTGCCCGGAAAAGCCGGACATAGCTGTTTTAAAATTTGCTTAACATTCAAATTGGCATAACTTTCCTCAAATTCATCCAAATTTGACGAATAAAAGTCCATTTTAAAGCTTGAACTTTCTACTTTCCAAATTTCTAAACCGCATTGATCAAAGTGAATGTTCAAGGGGTGAAATCCGCCCTTAAATGAAAATACGTTAAAGTGTAAAATTTCATGACATTTTACAAGTGTTACAAATTGTAAATAATATTTATTAAAATTTTTATGTTTACTATTTGAAGATATGATTATTTTTCTTTAAAATACGTCAAATCTTATTATGAGGAGTTGTTTTTTAAGAAAGATACAACTATTTGAATGTGCCCGAATCGTTTTGAAGATTTGTATGATATGGCACTGATATGTATATAGAATACAACTCATATACATGTATGTAATAATACAATATATAATACGTAATCAGTAAACACTTACCATACTAAAGTTAATAACGTATTAAAAATTTTAATTGTCAGGAATCCGCAAATGCAATTTATGATGTATTAGCAGTTAGTAGACAGCGATGAATACACGTGAATTTGTTACATATGTCATCATGAAAATTTTGATTTATAATATGTCATATATAAAATAAGTTATACATATTTTTAAAATATATTATATCAACAATATATATCATAACTACCTATTGCCAAATGGTACTATAATTCTTTTTCAAATATTTTTTTCGTCACCATACCCGTCTACGTCTTTATCTAATAGAATAAAATTTAATATCAAAATAAATGAACAACACTTAAACATAAACTTGTCTATATAAAAGTAAAAAAACAACACTTAAATGTAACTAAACAATACTTAAACAGAAACTTAATAAAGTAGCACTTATATATAAACTTCAAATAAACTATATAAAATAAAACATAAACCGAAGAAGTGAGAAAAACTAAAATATAAAGTAAAACAATATAAAAAATCCACCAAATATATCGCTGTTCATACTCTGATCGCACTGTATCGACTGAATGCATCCTAAAAGTGCAAGACAGTCGAAGACTTATCTACAGAATACTTTAAACATCTCATATGTCTGTAGTTCAAAACACTTGAGTTCAAGAGTTCTTTCGGAGGTTCAGTGGGCGCGATCGTGAAGGCGCGCGAGAAGTGCTGCGATTCTCGGTGGTCATCTAGGACTAAATTTACTATAAAACGTCAATCCAGGCAAATCCGGGATCAATTTTTATTACATCTTAATCGTAAACCTTTATGGAATGCAAAAAGACTAGACTAAGCATCGGGACCCACCCGGAAGTATAACAAAATCCTTAACTAAGTCTTAAAATCGTTGAGAAAATGACTGAATAATTGATTATTTTTAAATATTAATAATTAGAATAATATACATGATGGACATGTAAAACCTATTTCACAGTACAGTATATACTTATCTATAATACTTCTATAAAACGAGAATCTATATAATTTATTTAAAACAGTTAAAAATGACTAATGAGTGAACAATGCTTCAGGGACTAGTGGAAGAAGCAACGCGCGTCGTAAAAACTCTTAACCTTCGATGAAGTACAATGTTTTATGAATAAAAAAATGAGGGAAAAAATTTTGATACAATGTTCCTTACGCATTTAACTGACTCAAGAAATAAGAATAATATGGTTTAGGTACAATTTTTGAAATCGCCTAATGTCCGGCTTTTGAGGGCAAATACCCCACTGTGCGCCGTGACAATTCGTCGCAACGATAGCATGAGAGCGGTTGGTGGTCCGACTATGAAATCCGTACGAAATATTTTAGTCGCAAGTTTGCGCCCCGCACAAGTTAAAAAGTATAGCCGGATAAGGGGGTCATAACTGCCCTTGAACCAAATTAGACTTTTGATGTACCATTTGATAACTTAGCCAAAGAAAAGTTTTCACACCAAGTTTAACCTCTATCCTCGATCTGGGGGGTATTGATGGGGAAGAAATGATATATCAGTTTTTGCCATATTTGTCCTACTTAATGGCAAGCAAAATACTGAGAAAAATCTGACATATTACAAATATAGTGATATATGTTAGAGAACTTTTCCGAATTTTTTTAATACAGCGTTTAGGTGTACAAACGAAAAAACCCTAAAAAAATCTGAAAAAATGCAGATTTCGTAGTGAAGGTGGCAAGAGCACTCCTTTTATATTTTTACGATAACAACGTATTATTATAACTATTGTCCCCAAAATCTTTCAGATTCTTTGGAATTGTGCGCTGTAGTTAAAAAAATTAAAATCAATTTTTTCAAGGTATTTCGCGCGAAAATGCAATCCTTACTTTGAATTCTTATGTTTTTCATGCAGTGAGTACCATACGTTATTTTTAATAGTTCTACATCTGGAAGAATATATATAGATAAAAAAAATAATAGATTCAGTCAACTAACACTATTTACCACCAGTATATCTTGAAATAGGAAGAACAATTCTCAGTGAATAGATTGGCAGAGTGGTTATGGGGTCTGACTGTAAATCCATACTAATTATTTTGGTCGTGAGTTCGCTCCGCGCACAAATTAATCTCTCTTTTACCACATTTTCTTTTGATTCATAACTGCATGACAAATCAGTTTCCACCAATAGATTTACTATTGATATGATTTATTAATTATAGAATCATTTAGCTTCGCTGACACCTAATAAATAAAAGAAATCTATTTCAATATTACTTATCGTTAATAAATATGGTTGGATTGAAGTACAGGTGCGTGGTGTCATTTCATACATTTAAAGGATCTAGAAAATGCTAAGTAATACTCGTAAGTAGAAGAATCCGGGGCTGGAGAGCACATCGCATAAAACGTACTCCGAAATTATCTGTGCGTATATTTCAGAGTAAAATATTCTTAAAATTTCTTTAACATATTTTGAAATTATTGCCACTTATTGGCATATTGTATAGTTACGAATAAATGAATAACGAACTTATGACCAAAATGTTAAGTATGGGTTTACAGTCTGAATACGTAGTCACGCTGCCAATCCAATCATTAAAATTATCTTTCCAACTTTAAAATATAAATATGTGAAATAGTTTCAGTTAACTGAATTTACAACTTCTATTTACAATAGACTCCCGATTATTCAGCCCCATTTGAACCGGCCTCCGTTTTATCCGACCACATTTTTGTTGATATGAAATATTTTGTAATTATTCACATTCTTGCGTAATTATTGTCACATGTATTTGTAATTGTTTAAATACGCAACCTCATATTAATTTTTTTTCCATTCGTACTAAGTCTCTGAGTACAGTATTCCGCACTTCTTAAAATATAGATAGAGATGAGAAAGTGAGTCACGCAAAAGGAAAGATTGCACTTGTAAGTGCGACGAAGTATGTTGAACAGGAAGAAGATTCATCAGCAACTGACATATCATTTTGAGAAAGTGACGTGACATCACATTAACGAAAGAAACGAAATAAAAGAAACAGAAAAGATTACCAAGTTTTTTGTGAAAGATGAAATTAAACAAATACTACATACATATTACGTAGCATTATATTATATTGAGATGGTGCGATTGTATGTATGTACCGTATGTTCATACGTGTGTATAAATATTAAACATTATCAATATACTTAACATTAATTTTTTGGTATAAAAATAACAACCTATAACGCACGCTGCCAGACTGACTGGACATTTGCTTATCCGGCCGAGAACCCGTCCCGCAGGGGCCGAACAGTCGAGCGTCCGCTGTATATGTGTATATTGTTCTTCCGCATGTAGATATATTATAATCACGTAATGCTGTCACTGCATAAAGAACATATATAAATTTAAAGTGAAGATTGCTTTTTCGCTTGAAAAATATCAAAAAGATTGGTTTTTGATTTTTATGACTACGGTTTACTTTCCAATAAATCTAAAAAATTGGGGGTAATAGTTATAATAATATATTGTTACCATAAAAATATAACAGTAGTACTTTTACAGCTTCACTACGAAATCTGCATTTTTCAGATTACTCTAGATATTTTCATATGTTACACCTAAGTTTCGCAGGAAAAAATTCCGAAAATATTCTCCAGTATATGTTCCCATACATATTACTTTTCAAAATGGAAAAGGAAACGATGATACAGCTACATTGAACTCCGCCTATGCGAGTGTCGTGGACGCGTTGCGTTGAGTTGCGTCTAAAAGGCATCGCTGCTTGATTTGCTTTTCTATAAATATATCGCGGTGTCGCTTGCCGGGCGGAAAACAAACGCGCAACAATCTGTTGTAGGCAGAAAGCGTCGACGACGCACGTACAGGCGAGGTTGAATGTGTAGTACATGGAGCTACTCCTATACTCGCAGCCAACTGTCATTTTGTCTGGATGATTAGGCGCCCCTCGTGCATAACATCTGAACTAAACTTGATACGTATTTTGCTCTGTTTTATCGTCAATATGGCGACGTCATCCGAGAAAGCATGCCTTTACGCGAAACAACTTTTCGTCGTTATATGAGAAGCTTTTGATTCGAACGATAGTTCATTCGAAAGAAAAAGCTTCAGCGCGTGTCGGTCAGGTATACATTTCATGCAGATCATTCTCTCCGTACCAAAAAAATGCTTAGATACGACGACTATCAAGCCGTCGGTTTTTGCTCCGCATTACAACGCTTATATTACTACATATCAACATAATTTGATCACAAGACTACCTGACCGACCGCGCCGAACCCTCCCCTTTCGAATGAGACATATTTCGACACCAAACTCTCCTTTATAAGGACGAAAAGTTGTTTCGCGCAACCCATATTTATGGCCCATTTTGTCGGTAAAGTCAACTCTCTGCCATGCTTGGAACTACCGCCTTAAGGTAGTCCCAGGCATGGCAGAGAGTTGACTTTACCGACAAAATGGGCCATAAATATGGGTTTGCGCGAAACAACTTTTCGTCCTTATAAAGGAGAATTTGGTGTCGAAATATGTCTCATTCGAAAGGGGAGGGTTCAGCACGGTTCGGTCAGGTAGTCTTGTGATCAAATTATGTTGATATGTAGTAATATAAGCGTTGTAATGCGGAGCAAAAATCGGCGGCTTGATAGTCGTCGTATCTAAGCATTTTTTTGGTACGGAGAGAATGATCTGCATGAAATGAATACCTGACCGACACGCGCTGAAGGTTTCTCTTTCGAATGAACTATCGTTCGAATCAAAAGCTTCTCATATAACGACGAAAAGTTGTTTCGCGTAAAGGCATGCTTTCTCGGATGACGTCGCCATATTGACGATAAAACAGAGCAAAATACGTATCAAGTTTAGTTCAGCTGTTATGCACGAGGGGCGCCTAATCATCCAGACAAAATGACAGCTGGCTGCGAGTATAGGAGTAGCTCCATGTACCACTGCATTCAACCTCGCCTGTACGTGCGTCGTCGACGCTTTCTGCCTACAACAGATTGTTGCGCGGTTGTTTTCCGCCCGGCAAGCGACACCGCAATATATTTATAGAAAAGCAAATCAAGCAGCGATGCCTTTTAGACGCAACTCAGCGCAACGCGTCCACGACACTCGCATAGGCGGAGTTCAATGTAGCTGTATCATCGTTTCCTTTTACATTTTGAAAAGTAATATGTATGGGAACATATACTGGAGAATATTTTCGGAATTGTTTCCTGCAAAACTTAGGTGTAACATATGAAAATATCTAGAGTAATCTGAAAAATGCAGATTTCGTAGTGAAGTTGTAAAAGTACTACTGTTATATTTTTATGGTAACAATATATTATTATAACTATTACCCCCAATTTTTTAGATCTATTGGAAAAGTGAACCGTAGTCATAAAAATCAAAAACCAATCTTTTTGATATTTTTCAAGCGAAAAAGCAATCTTCACTTTAAATTTATATATGTTCTTTATGCAGTGACAGCATTACGTGATTTTTAATATTTCTACATTCGGAAGAACAATATACACATATACAGTAGACTCTCGACTCTCCGGCCCCTGCGGGGCGAGATCTCGGCCGGATAAACAAATGGCCAGTTAATCTGGCTGCATGCTTTATAGATTGTTATGTTTATACTAAAAAATTAATATTAAGTATATTGATAATGTTTAATATTTATACACACGTATGAACATACGGTACATATATACAATCGCACCATCTCAATATAATATAATGCTACGTAATATGTATGTAGTATTTGTTTAATTTCATCTTTCACAAAAAACTTGGTAATCTTTTCTGTTTCTTTTATTTCGTTTCTTTCGTTAATGTGATGTCACGCCACTTTCTCAAAAATGATATGTCAGTTGCTGATGAATCTTTTCCTGTTCAACATACTTCGTCGCACTTACAAGTGCAATCTTTCCTTTTGCTGACTCACTTTCTCATCTCTATCTATATTTTAAGAAGTGCGGAATACTGTACTCAGAGATTTAGTACGAATGGAAAAAAATTAATATGAGGTTACGAATTTAAACAATTACAAATACATGTGACAATAATTACGCAAGAAAGTGAATAATTACAAAATATTTCATATCAACAAAAATGTGGTCGGATAAAACGGAGGCTGGTTCAAATGGGGCTGGATAATCGGGAGTCTATTGTAAATAGAAGTTGTAAATTCAGTTAACTGAAACTATATCACATATTTATATTTTAAAGTTGGAAAGATAATTTTAATGATTGGATTGGCAGCGTGACTACGTATTCAGACTGTAAACCCATACTTAACATTTTGGTCATAAGTTCGTTATTCATTTATTCGTAACTATACAATATGCCAATAAGTGGCAATAATTTCAAAATATGTTAAAGAAATTTTAAGAATATTTTACTCTGAAATATACGCACAGATAATTTCGGAGTACGTTTTATGCGATTGTCTCTCTAGCCACGGATTCTTCTACTTACGAGTATTACTTAGCATTTTCTAGATCCTTTAAATGTATGAAATGACACCGCGCACCTGTACTTCAATCCAACCATATTTATTAACGATAAGTAATATTGAAATAGATTTCTTTTATTTATTAGGTGTCAGCGAAGCTAAATGATTCTATAATTAACAAATCATATCAATAGTAAATCTATTGGTGGAAACTGATTTGTCATGCAGTTATGAATCAAAAGAAAAATGTGGTAAAAGAGAATTAATTTGTGCGCGGAGCGAACTCACGGCCAAAATAATTAGTATGGGATTTTCAGTCAGACCCCATAACTACTCTGCCAATCTATTCACTGAAATTGTTCTTCCTATTTCAAGATATACTGGTGGTAAATAGTGTTAGTTGACTGAATCTATTATTTTTGTTATCTATATGTTATTCTTCCTGATGTAGAACTATTAAAAATCACGTACGGTACTCACTGCATGAAAAACAAAAATTTACAGTAAGTATTGCTTTTTCGCGGGAAATACCTCGACAAAATTGATTTTTAATTTTTTCAACTACATCGCACAATTCCAAAAAATCTGAAAGATTTTGGGGACAAAAGTTATAATAATACGTTGTTATCGTAAAAATATAAAAGTAGTTCTCTTGCAACTTCACTACGAAATCTGCATTTTTCAGATTTTTTTAGGGTTTTTCATTTTGTACACCTAAAGTCTGCGATAAGAAAATCTGGAGAAATTCTTTGAACATATATCACTACATTTCCAATATTTCAGATTTTTCTCAGAATTTTTGCTTGCCATTAAGTAGGACAAACATGGCAAAAACTGATATTTCATTTCGTCCCCATTACTACCCCCTCAATCGAGATAGAGGATTGAAACTTGGTGTGAAAGCTTTTCTTTGGCTAAGTTATCAAATGGTACATCAAAAGTCTAACTTGGTTCAAGGGCACTTTTGACCCCTTTATCCGGCTGTACCTTTTAACTTGCGCGGGGCGCGAACTTGCGACAAAAATATTTCGTACGGATATCATAGTCGGACCACCAACCGGTCTCATGCTATCGTTACGATGAATTGTCTCAGCGGCAATGCGGCAACGCTGTCTCCGATTCTTGGCAACGTTGCTGCCTTGAGACGATTTCACCCCTTGCCCCGCTGTCGCACAATAACCAGCTGTGAATTACTTTACGCATTCGTGAAAAAAATCGAAAGTGGCTCCGCCTCAGGCAGCTACATGCTTGTAGGTAATGATCTTTCTATAACGAAATCTACCATGCCTACGAAATTTGTGACGTCACGTGTTGGGACTACCCCCTTAAGGCGGTAGTCCCCTCACGTGACGTCACAGATTTCGTAGGCATGGTAGATTTCGTTACAGTAAGGTCATTTCCTACAAGCATGTGGCTGCCCGACGAATACGAGGCGGAGCCACTATCGTTTTCCTTCACGAAAGCGTAGAGTAATTCGCAGCTGTTTAATGCGTGTTAGCGGGGCAAGGGGGAAAATCGTCTCAAGGCAGCAGCGTTGCCATGAATCAACGGCGGTGTTACCGCGTTGCCGCCGTGACAATTCATCGCAATGATTGCACGAGAGCGGTTTATGGTTCGACTGTGAAGTCCACACGAAATGGTTTGGTTGCATGTTCTCGCCCCACACAAGTTAAATTTTTTTCTCTAAGTTTTTTTTTCAATTTTTGACTACATGATAATATTGTTTCCGTCTGCAGTTTTACTATTCATTTATCTTGTTAATTAAAGAATTATTTAGATTCTTCGACACCTAATAAATAAATAAACTTTAATTCAATAGTACTTATCAGTAATAAATGGAGTTGACTTGAAGTAAAAGTACATTGCATCATTCCATATATTTATTTGATCTAGGAAATGCGAAGTAATACCCATAAGTAGAAGAATTCGTGGCTACAGAAACGATTGTGTAAAATATACTCCTAAATTATTTCTGTGTATACCTCAGAGTAACATATTTTTAAAATATCTTTCACATGTTTTAAAATTATTGTTACGTATTTGCATATTGTATAGTTAAGGATTGAAAAAAATGTAAGAGAAAAAAATTGCGCTTATGCAAGGCACGAACTTATGACCAAAATATTTAGTACGTGTTTTACAGTTTGACACTATAGTCACTCTGCCAATGTAACCATTGAAATCAATTTTCTAACTTCGAAATATAGGCATGTGAAATAGCTTCAGATAAACGATAAGGAAAGTTATCGAACTTAAAAATTCTGAAACTCGATGCACAGGTAAGTACTGTAGAACCCAGTAATACTAATCTATCTTTCGTCGGTGTTAATTTTCATTTTAGGGGGTGAAATCAATCCCCAAAGTTTTAGCATTTCTTAGTTTTCTCAGTATAACTTTATAATGGTAAGAGATCGGACAAAACTTTAAAAGAATAAATTATTCAGTTTTCTTATAATCTATAACCCTGCAGCAATAAAAGTTATCCCTATCGTCCAATTTGTTTTAAAGAAACAAATTATTTGTATTTGTGCATAACGGTAAATTATAGAAATGATTATTATATACTAAAAAGTTTCTATTTTGAGTAATTTAACGAAATATAAAATGAAATAATTTTTTTGTTTGCGTCGTTGTTAAAAACAATTAGTTACCGTTATACGCATCTTGATATGTTTTTGGTCGATTCTTCATTCTATTTGCATTTTTCACGCCAAAATATCTATTTTCTATTATACTTCATGGTCGAATATATATTCTATACTTAAAAATATATATAAAAAATTGTATTACACGTGTACATGAAATATATTGCAAAAACGCCTATTCTCGAGTGATTATCGCGATCAGCTTCTCCCACATATCAAATATTGCTTTATTTCTTACATATTTCTTTAGCTAGTTAATGCAAACATTTCCTGAACATACATATACATGTTCAGTATGGGTGAAGAGCTTTCTGCTCGTTTGAGAGGGAGATCCTGATCGTGATGGTTCCGAATAATCACCCGAGAACAGGCGTTGCAAAAAGTTCCATATACACGAGCAATAAATATTTTCAAGTAAATCTTTCAAAATGAAATATATACTAGACCTTCAAATATGATAGAACACACCTACTTTATGCTGAAAAGTACAAACACAGTGATGAGTCGAACAAAAACGTAGGCATATACGAATAACAGTAATTAATTGTTTTTAACAACGACGTAAACAAAAAAAATGATTTTATTTTATACTCCGTTACATCGTTCAAAATGAATACTTTTTGTTATATAATATAACCATTTCTATCATTTACCGTTATGCAATAAAAAACTGAGAATTTGAGTATTTAAAATATATTGCACTATGAGCATACCTTTTATCGCAGTGGGGTTGTAGAGCATAAAAAACTGAACCATATACCCCTTTAAAGTTTTGTCCTATCCGTTATCATTACAATATTATAGTCAAAAATATAAAAAAAAACTAAAACTTTGGGGGTTGATTTCACTCCCTAAAAGTGAAAATTAACATTAACGAAAAATAGCTTTGTGTTACTGGGGACCTACACTATTTGTTTACCGAGTTTCAGAATTTTTGAGTTTGGTAACTTCCTTCGTGTAGCTGCAACTTTTTCTGTTTATCTATTTTCCTTCCGAATGTAGAAATATTAAAAATCACGTGCGCTACTCACTGCATAACGGGCATATAAAAATTTGAAGTAACGGTCTTTTTTTCGCGTTAAACACCCTGAAAAAGTTGGTTTTTGATTCTTTGAACCACGGTGCACTTTTTCAGAAAATCAAAAAAAAATTGGCGATAATAGTGTGTTATTACGATAAAAGTATAAAAATAGTGCTCTTACAAATTTCATTACGAAATATGCATTTTTCAGATTTTTATAGGATTTTTCATTTTTTACACCAAAGTTTTGCAGCAAAAAAATTCGAAAATATTCTTCAACATATATTACCATATATCACTTTTCAAAATGTAAAAAAAATGATTGTACAACTACATTGTACTCTGTCTATAAGTGTGCGGGGGACGCGTTGCGTCTACAAGACACCGCCGTTCGCTTCGCTTTTCTGTGCATAAACATATCGCGGTGCCGCTTGCTGGGCTCAAAACAAAACGAGGTGCGAGCTATTGCAGTGGCGAAAAGCGTGACGACACACATATAGACAGGCTTCAATGTGTAGTAGTACAGCGAGCTGCTGCTACACTCGCGCCAACTCTCATTGGGTCTTTCCGATTAGGCGCCTCCTCGCGGAGAACAGCTGAACTAAAGTTTACACGTTTTTGCTCTGTATCATCATCAATATGGCGAAATCACACGGGAAAGCATGCTTTTGCGGGGTTCGACTTTTCGTTCTTATATGAGAAGATTCTGCGTCGAACGATAGCTCATTTGAAAGGGGAGGCTTCAATGCAGTGCGCTCTGGTCCTCATTTCATTGAGAACATTCTCTTTGTATACGAAAATTGCTTAGATTGGGCGACTGTCTAGCTGTAAATTTTTGCTCCACATTCCCACGCTCATATTATTGAGCATCAACATAATCGGATCAAATGACGACCAGAGCGCACTGCATTGAAGCTTCCTCTTTCGAATGAGCCGTATCTCGACCCAAAATACTCTTATATGAGGACGAAAAGTCGAACCCCGCAAACCCATATATTTGGCTCATTTTGCCGGTAAAGTCAACTCTCTGACATGCCTGGCCGCCATTGGGGACTACCGCCTTAAGGCGGTAGTCCCCTCGCGTGACGTCACAGATTTCGTAGGCATGGTAAATTTCATTACAGTGAGATAATTACCTACAAGTATGTGGCTGCCTGATGAATACGAGGCGGAGCCACTATCGTTTTCCTTCACGAATGCGTAAAGTAATTGGCAACTGATTATTGCATGATTGCGGGACAAGGGGGGAAATCGTCTTAAGGCAGCACTGTTCCCATGAATCTTCGGCGGTGTTGCCGCGTTGCCGCCGTGACAATTCATCGCAATGGTTGCACGAGAGCGGCTTATGGTTCGACTGCGAAGTCCACACAAAATGGTTTGGTTGCAAGTTCTCGCCCCACACAAGTTAAATTTTTTTCTCTAATTTTTTTTTCAATTCTTGACTACATGATAATATTGTTTCCTTCTGCAGTTTTACTATTCATTTACCTTGTTAATTATAGAATTATTTAGATCCTTCGACACCTAATAAATAAATAAACTTTAATTCAATAGTACTTATCAGTAACAAATGGAGTTGACTTGAAGTAAAAGTGCATCGCGACATTCCATATATTTATTTGATCTCGGAAATGTGAAGTAATACCCATAAGTAGAAGAATTCGTGGCTACAGAAACGATTGCCTAAAATATGCTCCTAAATTATTTCTGTGTATACTTCAGAGTAATATATTTTTAAAATATCTATCACATGTTTTTAAATTATTGTTACTTATTTGCATATTGTGTTGCGTCGTATCGTGACTTAACGCGGTACGAACTGATTGGGTCATGGAAGAGTCCACTTGATTGAATAAAGTGATTGACCAGTGATCGAGGTTGCTCGTGGGAGAAGTTATACTTTATTTGTGATGTTCACTGTCTGACGTCTTACTGACAACTGATTTCTTCAAAAAAAAGTGCAGTATTTCCAAGAGGTTGCGGCGACTTGGGGGTGGGCATGTTGTTGGGCGTAGGCGAGCGGATTGGTTTTTCAAAAATTGATGGAAATGAAAGGGAGCCGCCCTCTTGTCCGTCCTCAGGTCACCATTGACCTGAGATGACGCGCGCAAATGTCGCGTGTCGAGTAACGGTTCGCAAGTAATAAAGTCATAAAGTCGCTGGATTTCGAAGGCAAACTAAATTAAGAAAAGGTAGAGTAATTATACATTTCGCAAACAGCTGCAGAAGGCAGCTGTTAGTCACTTACAAATTTTTCAAGGAAGCAAAATAGACCCGATGGCTTCATGATTCTATTATTGCGCCGCAACATATTGTATAGTTAAGGATTGAAAAAAATGTTAGAGAAAAAAGTTGCGCTTGTGCAAGGCACGAACTTATGACCAAAATATTTAGTACGTGTTTTACAGTTTGACACCATAGTCACTCTGCCAATGTAACCGTTCAAATCAATTTTCTAACTTCGAAATATAGACATGTGAAATAGCTTCAGATAAACGATAAGGGAAGTCATGGAACTCAACAATTTTGAAACTCGATGCACAAGAACTGTACGGCCCAGTAATACTAATATATTTCTCGTCGGTATTAATTTTCATTTTTAGGGGGTGAAATCAATCCCCAAAGTTTCAGCATTTCTTAGTTTTCTTAGTATAACTTTATAATGGTAAGAGATAGGACAAAACTTCAAAGGAATAAATTATTCAGTTTTCGTATAATCTACAACCCTGCGGCTATAAAAGTTATCTCTATCGTTCAATTCGGTTTAAAGAAACAAATTATTTGTTTTTGTGCATAACGGTAAATTATAGAAATGATTATAATATAGTAAAAAGTTTCTATTTTGAGCGATTTAACGAAATATAAAATAAAATAATTTTTTTGTTTGCGTCTTTGTTAAAAACGATTAATTACCATTATATGCATCTTGATATGTTTTTGGTCGATTCTTCATTCTATTTATATTTTTCACGCCAAAATATGTATTTTCTATTATACTTCACGGTCGAATATATATTCTATACTTAAAAATTTATATAAAAAATTGTATTACACGTGTACATGAAATATATTGCAAAAACGCCTATTCTCGAGTGATTATCGCGATCACGCTCTCCCACATATCAATTGTTGCTTCATTTCTTACATATTTATTTAACTAGTTAATGCAAACATTTTCTGAATATACATATACATGTTCAGTATGGGTGAAGAGCTTTCTGCTCGTTTGAGAGGGAGAGACTGACCGTGATGGTTCTGAATAATCACTCGAGCACAGGCGTTGCAATAAGTTCCATATACACGAGCAATCAATTTTTTTAAATATATCTTTCAGAATGGAATATATACTAGACCTTCAAATATGATAGAACATACCTACTTTATGGTGAAAAGTACAAACAGAGTGATGAGTCGAACAAAAATGTAGGCATATTCCAACAACGGTAATTAATTGTTTTTACCAACGACGTAAATAAAAAAAATGATTTTATTTTATACTTCATTAGATCGTTCAAAATGAATAATTTTTGGTATGTAATATAACCATTTCAATCATTTACCGTTATGCAATAGAAAACGGAGAATTTGTGCATTTAAAACAAATTGCACTATGAAGATACTTTTTATTGCAGTGAGGTTATAGAACATAAAACACTGAACAATCTATCGTGTTAAAGTTTTGTCCTATCGCTTGTTATTACAAAATTATAGTAAAAAAAAAAAAAAAAATTAAAACTTTGGAAGTTGATTTCATTTCCTGAAAGTGAAAATTAATACCAAGGAAAAATAGCTTTGTGTTACTGGGGACCTACACTACATGTTTAACGAGATTCAGAATTTTTGAGTTTGGTAACTTCCCTC
Organism: Eucera pruinosa; assembly: GCA_028830335.1. Taxonomy (NCBI): domain Eukaryota; kingdom Metazoa; phylum Arthropoda; class Insecta; order Hymenoptera; family Apidae; genus Eucera; species Eucera pruinosa. The sequence continues at coordinate 22,937 of JAMYCR010000158.1, forward strand.
GTGATTCTACAACTATTTCTGGTTATGTATTTTCCTTCCGAATGTAGAAATATTAAAAATCACGAGCGATACTCACTGCATAAGGGGCATATAAAAGTTTGAAATAATTGTCGCTTTTTCACGTTAAACACCTTGAAAAAGTTGGTTTTTGATTTTTTGAACCACGGTGCTTTTTTCAGAAAATTAAAAAAAAATTGGGGATAATAGTGTATTATTACGATAAAAGTATAAACGTAGTACTCTTACAACTTTACTACGAAATATGCATTTTTCAGATTTCTATAGGATTTTTCATTTTTTACACCTAAGTTTTGCAGCAAAAAAAAATCGAAAACATTCTTCAACATATATTACCATATATCACTTTTCAAAATGTAAAAAAAATGATTGTACAACTACATTGTACTCTGTCTATAAGTGTGCGGGGGACGCGTTGCGTCTACAAGACAGCGCCGTTCGTTTCGCTTTTCTGTGCATAAACATATCGCGGAGCCGCTTGTCGTGCTCAAAATAAAACGAGGTGCGAGCTATTGCAGTGGAGAAAAGCGTTACGACACACGTACAGACAGGCTGCAATATGTAGTAGTACAGCGAGCTGCTGCTACCCTCGCGCAAACTCTCATTGGGTCTTTCCGATTAGGCGCCTCCTCGCGGAGAACAGCTGAACTAAAGTTGAACTTAAGGCGGTAGTCCCCAATGGCGGCCGGGCATGTCAGAGAGTTGACTTTACCGACAAAATGGGCCAAAAATATGGGTTTGCCTGATACAACTTTTCGTCCTTATATGAGAGAATTGTGGCTCGAAATAGGGCTCATTCGAAAGAGGAGGCTTCAACGCAACGTGGTCAGGTAGTCTTGTGGTAAAATTATGTTGATATGTAATAATATGAGCGTTGTAAAGTGAAGCAAAAAGTGACAGCTTGACAGCTGTCGAATCTAAGCATTTTTTTGATACAGAGAGAAAGATATGCATGAAATGAATACCTGACCACGTCGCGTTGAAGTCTCCCCTTTCGAATGAGCTATCGTTCGACTCAAATGCTTCTCATATAAGGACGAAAAGTTGTATCACGTAAAGGCATGCGTTTTCGGATGAATTCGCCATATTGACGATAAAACAGAGCAAAATACGTATCAAGTTTAGTTCAGCTGTTATGCACGAAGGGCGCCTAATCAGAAAGACTAAATGAGAGTTGGCTGTGACTGGAGGAGTAGCTCGATGTACCACTACATTGAACTCTGCCTATACGTGTGTCGCTGACGTTTTCCCCCTGTAAAAGATTACCGCACGTTTTGCTTTGCGCTCGGCAAGCAGCACCGCGGTGTTTATAGGAAAGCGAAACGAGCGGCGATACCTTGTAGACGCAACGCGTCCACGGCACACATATGGGCAGAGTTCAATGCAGTTGTACCACCAGTTACATTTTGAAATTGAAAGGGACAGTAACTGGTATAATCAATTTACGCATTTTACAATTATTGCCATGGCAGTATTTACTCTTGGACACGAAATTGTGTACCGTTACCGTCACCAATGGATATTATATACAAGGAATATACATAACCACAAGTCAGCTAGTTGAAGGTTTTCAAGAAATGTTTTTCGCAGGTGACAGTGAATGGGGTGGTAGTAATTGAATTATGTATGACAGTATTAACTGGGGCGTTGTTTTTGTTAAATTATTTAATTTATAAACAACAAAAGAGTCTTATTCTTTTTATCTTATAGTAGAGATACTGGATCGTAACAGACAAGAAAAAAGATACGTAATTTTTATAAATATATTATAAAAATTGTGGAATGAGGTCATTTGAGATGGCAGTAATTGAGTCATTTATCTTATGTCGGAAAAATGTTTATTTTTTAATTTGTGTTGATGGAGTTATAAATAATAACATGTCCTCCCCCTCTTTTCCCTCTGCCGCGGCCCCTATCACCCCCGCGCCTTCCAACCCAGCTCCTCCTAACCCCACGCCAACCACGTCCGTTGCCTCTTCCTCTGCCGCTGCCTCCGCCGCCGTATCGCCGCCCGTACCGCTCTTGATGTAGCTGTTTTTTTAGCCTCTTGATCTGTAAAATGCGAAATAAATATAATCATTTCATTCTTTTCCAATTGTAGACGTACAAAAATGTAACTGTAACCATTAGGCGTGGAATCGCCTATGCATATACTTACTTTTGACAACAGCTCCAACTGCAGCTCTATGTCTCTATCTCTGTCTCTGTCTCTCTCTCTTCCACTTTCTTTCTCGCTCGTTTCTTTTCCCTCCTTTTCTTTCTTCTTCTCCCCTCTCTCCTTTTCTTTCTGCTTCTCTGCTGCATCCTTTTCTTTCTTCTTCTCCCCTCTCTCCTTTTCTTTCTGCTGCTCCCCTCCCACCGTTTCTATCAGTCTCTTCTCTGCCTCTGGTTCATTATCCTTCTTTTCCACAATTCGTTTTTGTTTTTCCATTTTGTCCACCTGTAAATAAATCAAAGGGATAATGATATGTTTATATTTGCCAGTGATTATTATTCAATTACTGTGGTATCATGAAACTTTTGTAAAATCACGAAGAAGTACACCTCACAAATAGTTTTGAAATATTTTTCATTCAAATATGATTCATTCATTTTTTCATTCGAAGTAATAATTGCTGATCAACTGTAGTTTCCAAAACTTTTTAAATTATTTTTGTTATTGTACTCCGTGTGTATGCGTGTCATCGATGAGTTCCGCCTGCAATGGATCGCCGTTCGTGTTGCTTTTCTATAAACACAACACGCCGCCTGGCAAGAGGCACCGCGATATCTTCATAGAGAAGCAAAATGAGCAGCGGTCCCTTTTAGACGCAACGCTTTCGCGACACATAAGTATACAGACGGAATTCAATAACTACAATTTTTGCAAATATCTCGAAAACACCAAAAGCAATGAGGTGTACGTCTCCGCAAATAGTTACCGTTCTTTCGTATACACATTTTCCCACTTTTTCGGGAACGGAAAACAATAGTCATTACATTACAATTCATTTGAAATTTGTTGTATGAACACACAGTATAAGTTTACTTCGGTAACTTTACTCTAAATCAATTTATTCTTTTCCGGTTGTTTAAAACAAGGCTGCATTTTGATATTGACAATAAGTATAAGTCAAAAAGTAATATTTTTGTGCTACTTCTTCTTTGCAAAAAACATGAAATTTAAAACAGTCGCTGAATCCGTGGACTGATTGTCGGTACTATTGCATTCAACTCTGCCTGTATGTACATGTGCCGTGCATGCGTGCAACTGCCAGGGATCGCCGACCGTCGAATGCTTCTATGAACAGAAGGCTCATATCGATACACGTACAAGCGGAGTTGAATGTAGTAGTACCAACAATGTTTGCAGATATTTTGAAAACTAATGCCGAACGGCAATTATTGGACAAAAGTTGTTCACAATTTCACCGTCTAGAATAACTTTTTGATGCTCCCCCCGATCTATCATTATTGTCAATGCTAAACTACAGCCTTTCTTGCAAAATCCAGAGAAAAAGGTTCATTTAGAATAAAATCACTAAAGTAAACTTTTGCCGAACAAACAATTTCACACTACATATTTCATTAGAATTGTAACGCGGTTGTTCCACGTACTAATAAAGGGGTGATTGAGCATACGAAACACACCTAACAGATTACACGAAAAAATACACGATTAGCAAACGTAAAGGTACTTACGGTCCTTCCTCTGTCGCAGCGAAATAGAAAGTGTCAATTAGTGACAGGGCTCTGGGCCTACTAGCAGAGCGAGGGAACCGTTTCGTGGCGGGGGAGGGGGGTACGTCGATGCACATTTTGAACCGTCTTGGCTGCCTTGGCTGACTATCCAGTGCGTAACATCTTCCTCACTCACCAATGCTGTGTACTTTGTCGCACTCACACCAACGCAAAAGAGGCGCATCAATGGCCCGTGCAAAGACTCTCGGGCGCGAAGGTTTTGAAATGCGCGGATTTCTCGCGCATAGCTCGGGACTAACCGAAAAGGGATAGAAAGAAGCATGTGTTTCTATCCCAGTTGCACTTTCTTTTCTTTTGTCTACAAGTGTCTCTGCGATCTGTAGCCAATGCTCCCACATTGGACGAGCAGTTTCTCAGTTTCCACAAGATAGTGAGAAAAGCAGTACTGCTTTTGCCTTACGATACATATAAATAAATATTGATAGTGTGGAAATAGTTTTACTTTTTTTAGTTTTATTGTTTTAGTTTTAGTTTTAGTTTTCAGTCTTATTGTTTTACTTTTAGTTTTAGTTTTCAGTCTTATTGTTTTACTTTTAGTTTCATTGTTTTAGTTTTATTGTTTAGTTTTATTGTAATTAGTGTAATTGTGTAATGGAAAGAAATCAGCAAAGCCGGGTCGAAGATTTAAAAGGCCGCCGCGCATCGAGGCGCGTGTCCACCAATGGAAAGTGGCGTAAAAGGTAAGTGGCGTAAACAACCTCCGTTCTTTTACTCGACTGGATTTTCAGTTTGAGATTTATTATATTTCCTATCAAGTCTATTCTGTCCTTCGTCAATGCATTCAGTATAGTAACAGCACGCCAAATTGATCACTTTTGAACTTGAATATCAAGAAGTTTGTTTATATTAACATATATTACAGTGTGTATGTACAATTTCAATAGGAGATAGGGAGTCATATTACTATTATGTTTCTGCTGTAAAATTTGCGATATTTTCCTATTTTCATGGAAACGGAATTTTTTGACATGTGTGTGAGAAAATGTGAATCCTAGCGTGATGGAAAACAGTCGCTGAGCTTGGGTTTGCAGGCAAGCAGAAGAGAAAAAGTGAATACCATTTGAAGGGGTCATAAATTAGTCCCTCTCCCTATTGTAACGTTGTCGACTGTTTTGCGACGGAAAGCCGGAAACTCTGGCGTGTTTCTTACTCGTATGAATTCTTCTTTCGAAAACTTTCACCGTGCCACCCTTTTTCCATTTCAATGTTGAGGCGACCGGGAACGAAAGCCGTACAGTTATTTACAGTTTTACGGCAATGCTTATTTGATGCAATTTTCGAGCGTACAATCGTCTATTTCTTATCCTTCATAATTTGAAAACTCGCGAGGCACATATACAGGGTGTCCCGTAACTGGTGGTACAACCGAGTAGGGGGTGATTCTACGTGAAAAATGGAATCGAAATTTTAGAATAAAATTTTTTCATATGACGTTTTATTTTCGAATAAAAATAAGTTTGGAAATTTGTCGGAAACTGAAGGTGCTGCCCGATAAGCATAAGAAGAAAGTAAAATCGATGTAAAAGATATGTTGACAATGTTTGTAAACATTGCATGAAGCACGGAAGATTTTTTTCGAAAGTGAATAAAAAAATTTTATTCTAAAATTTCGATTCAATTTTCCACGTAGAATCACCCCCTACTCGCTTGTACCACCAGTTACGGGACACCCTGTGTACGATCGTGTAGGCAAAATACCGTTCATCTGTGGGGAGCATAAGGGTTCCTTCACATCTCTGATCGGCAATTCATATTTCATTTCTTTTCGACAACGAACTAGCTCGGCTCCATCTTCGTCGGTAGTGTGAACGGACCCTTACATGCCGCGCAGCGCGATAGCAATGAGAGTGGCGCGCTTGCCTGAAATGGGTTGCCTTTCATCTTTTTATAGTTTATTGCAGCAATAAATAGTTCATTTGCAGCCCCTCACTTCGTCAGAAAACTTTTTCGTACCGTAAAATATACCTGACCGTCGGGGTGAAATTCCCAAAATAAGATTGTCTTCATAATTTTCACATTTGCTAAGAAAAGTATCTTCAAAGTAAAAAATCAGCTTCAACCTCGTACAATGAATGGTATCGAAATCAAAATGTGATTGGTTTGGCGTCAAGTGGCGTTGGATCATTTATATTTATGAAATAATGTCTGCAATTATCTGGAATGCTTTACACGGAGATACTGTATGCATCGCATAATTCGCAATTCCATGCATATGGTGGAGGCGTATTATGTAAAATTTTAATGATATAAAATTACAATTTCATAATGAAGTGAGAAGTGGAAATTCAAGCTTATTCTATAATTGTTTTATGTGACGTTATTATGTCATTGTTATAAACATATAATGTTTCAAACATTATGGGTACAAATGGCTGTAGTGAAATAGTTCAATTATATCGAGCCAAATGGGACCTTGGGGCAAGGGGGTAACTTGGGGGCAAGCTGGCGTAAAACAACCGCAGACCTGCCGTCCTGCCTTGCAAGGTTGCCATGAAGCTGCGTGACACTTCGTCGATTCATGGCAACCCCGCAAACAGCTAGCCTGCATAGAGCCATCGAGCGTAGAACCGTTGACCGAGCATCGATGTTATTCTTTAGAAAAGGATAGCACGTTACATGCTATCTCACTTCAGCACTAAGAAAGATAGTGCAGGACTTTCGGGTCACCGATGCAATTGAGATTTTTAGCACTGATGTGTCTTGTCAGCCTATTCACAAACATACATACCGCTACAGGGTTAGATGCTAAACATTTTTTGTATTTGTGTGTACAAAGTAGTTTAATTTTAAAAGAAATGAATGAAAAATTATGATTTTATCAAAATATTTTTCTTTACTATTAGCGGTAAATCTTATGTACTACACAAACAATGACGTGTGGAAAAATATTATTATTTATTGTTACTGCAAGCACAAAAGTAGTACTTATTAGTATGTAAATGAGTGGTATGTATCATAATTTCGGGGAAATTAAAAAACGTAGCAAGTGTGTCTTCTACAATATATTTCATATCACTATAAAGTGGTCCAAATTATATTGTGTTTCGTCTCATTTCTCCGAAGAGTTTCATAATTTATAATACCTCGAACGATAAATAAGCTTCAATTTCTCATCTCATTGAATTTGCATTTCACATGTTCGGAATATCATATCTTCTTTGTTTTCCAAAAGACATTATTTCTTATTTGTATTTTGTGCTTCATACGCGGTTTTCGGTCCGGTTTGGGAGAAACCGTCTCACGTGATTCACGCACGACTACGTTGCTGCGAACAGCCGCTGTACAGTAGGTCAACAGAGTAGGTCATTGACCCACTGCACAACAGCTGATCGGTAGTGAACTGTCGAACGTCGGGCACGAGACGGATCACAGTGATTCCCACTGCATGAATTTATTTTTCTTTTTTTCGTTATATACCACGTAACATATGTATTACATACATATACATTTTGGATGTGTATATAAAGAAATGAAACTAGTTTATATCTACATATATGCTGTGTGTATATATGTATATGTATATGACACGAAAAACAGAAAAAACACAATGTCTGCAATGTCTCCTGTAGTTTCTCCCAGAACTGATCGAATACCCTGCATGTTACGTCCTTCCAATTGTACATCTCGGTTATTATCAAGGTCATATTTCTTTTATGTTAGGCGACTTCTCAGCAATAGGTTAAAGAACGCAGCACACCTGTTGCTAGAAGATGACATGCAGCCCAATGAAGACATGTGCAGCGCATCGGAAGAATTTTCTTGCGAAGATATCTCCTGCGAAATGCTTCGCAGTACGTCCGCTGTACCGTGTTACGAAGAGGAAGCAAGAATTGAGGAATGGGAAAGAAATCAAAAAGTGCAAGAAGTGGACTTCGATGGAAACCCAGAGGAAACAAACAACAACAACACCAGGGTTCAGTCAAGAGCAGTAGTCCTGCATTCGAATGAGCGGCCAGTCGACTATGAAATGCCAGAAGCAGCAATGTCGAAGAAGGTGTGTGAGCGTTCGAGGGGAGAAAGTGTTGAGATAATGCTCCACGAAGATGCGCCAAGCGACGACAATTCCGACTGCAACTGGGTGGTAGAAAGTGTTACACCACCACAGTTGCAAGAATCCATTTCACAAGGGCTCGACTTCGTCGATTTCCTCTATGTGTTCAAGCAAATAACGCAGCTTGTCAATCACTCCAAGATTGGCTGTGGCATTGAACACTTTGAAGTCGTTGGATGTGAAAGGAACGGATTGGAAAACGTGTACACCGTACGATGCAAAATGTGCCACTACTTTGAGCACATTCATTGCCTTACAAAGGAAGACGACACTATGGACATCAATCGGAGTGCTGTATCCGCAACGATGACAACAGGTGGCGGATATAATCAACTAGAGGAGCTGCTGTCAGCAATGAACGTTCCGTGTATGTCGAAGAAGAGGTACCGCAATTGCGAAGAAGAAATAATCAATGCCTTTGAATTAGCCGCTCAACAAGAAATGGAAGTTGCTGCAAAAGAGGAGAGGGAACTCGCAATAGCAAGAGGAGATGTACAGCATGGCTCCAATATACCATGGATCGCTGTCGTCGCGGATGGCAGCTGGATGAAGAGGTCGTATCGCGGCGGCGATTACAATTCTCTTTCTGGCGTAGGAGCCATCGTAGGATACCATACAAAAAAAGTGTTATACATCGGTGTAAAAAATAAGTTTTGCATCATTTGCCAAGCAGCAGCTAAGAATAAGGAAGCAGTGCGCGAGCATCATTGTTTTAAAAACTGGGGCCGTCATCAGAATTCTACTGGCATGGAAAGTACTGCCATTGTAGAAGGATTTAAATGCAGCATAGAAATGCACGGCCTAATATATTCAATATTAGTTGCTGATGGCGACAGCAGTGTGTACAAGAAAATATTGGATAATGATCCATATAAAGATTACATGGTGCGCGTACGAAAAATTGAGTGCAGCAATCATCTTCTACGCAATTTCAGTAGGAAGATAAATGAAATCGCCACAAAAGGCCGATATAAGGAGGTTCGCGCTACCGTACGACAGAATGCTCTCCGCCTGCGCACTGGAATAAAGAAAGCTGCAGAACACCGATTTGCAGAGAAGATAAGACTCGCCGACCAAATCAAGAATTTTAAAGTAGATTTGCACAATGTGCCGAGCCACGTCTTCGGCGAACACAAGGAGTGTGAGAAGTTGGCATACTTCTGCAAGAAATACTCCGATGTCAACCGAAACGACTACGTCCCGCAACTAAAGGAAACCGGGATTTATGGAAGCATTGAGGAAGCGATGCAACCACTGTTCGCTCAGGCTGAAAGTCTCCTCTATAATTTAAATAATAATGCTGTTGAATGTTTCAATAGCATTATCGCAAAATTCATCGGAGGCAAACGACTAAACTTCGGACGAAAAGGCTCGTACCAGGGTAGAGTTTCCGCTGCTGTTGTGCAATTTAACTCAAAAGAGGCGTTGAGTCGGTTAAGTATTGCAATGGATAAGCAACCGACAGCCATATTAAAGAAAATGGAAGAACGGCGTAGGCACGCATCGCAAATGAAAATGCAATATGAACGAAAAGCGAATGCATTCACGTCGCAGTACAACAAAGAAACATGTGACAAGGATTACGGCCCCAGTGCAGCGAAACCAGATATGGAGGAGACAGTGTACTCCTCTGAATGTGAACGACACATGAACATACTCCATGAGTGGCAAAGAAGAAGGCAAGAAATCGAAGCGGAAACTCGCCATCAGGGCAACAGTGAAAAGTGGATATTGCATAGAAAAAAATTATTAACTGCATCAAATTTCGGCAAGGTATGCCGATTACGAAAGGATACGCCACGAGCAAATACTGTGAAGAGTATAATGTATCCACAACTGCAAAATCTGCATTCCCTACAATACGGAAGGGAGAACGAGGTGAACGCCTTGCAACAACTAGAGGCACAATTGGGAATTCCAATTGTACCGTGTGGCCTGTTTATTGATGCCATCGTGCCATATTTAGGTGCGACGCCTGATGGTCTCGTGCAAGATGATACCATCGTCGAAATTAAATGCCCAGAATCGGCAAAGAATTTGTCGCCTGACGAAGCAATACAGCAGTTTCCAGCGATACGACGAATTTTTCGGGGTGATGGAATGAATGAAAACCATCACTATTATTATCAAGTGCAAGGACAACTGCACATAACAAATAGACAAACTGCTCTATTTTGTTTGTGGACCCCGAAAGGAATGAAAATTATGAAAGTTGAAAAAGATGATGAATTCTGGACAACGGAGATGGAAAATAAACTGAAGAGGTTTTACGAGGACTGCATGCTACCAGAAATGGTAGACAGCAGGTTCAACAGAGACCAGCCGATCAGAGAGCCTCCACACATAAAAAATGGAGCTCCATCCACAAGTGGGAAACAGCGTCCAACCTCCGATGGTGGTCAAAAAATGTTGGCAACTCAGTCTTCATGCATGGATTACTCTCCTGCATTATATGGAGAGACGAGTGCAAATCAGCGCATATGAAGAGCTGTCTAAAAAGTCACAATTGCACCGGCGAGTGCAAATCAGCGCATATGAAGAGCTGTCTAAAAAGTCACAATTGCACCGGCGAGTGCAAATCAGCGCATATGAAGAGCTGTCTAAAAAGTCACAATTGCACCGGCGAGTGCAAATCAGCGCATATGAAGAGCTGTCCAATAAAAAATATTAAAAAGTGACAATTACACCGGCGAGTGTAAATCAGCGCATATGAAGAGCTGTCCAATAAAAAATATTAAAAAGTGACAATTACACCGGCGAGTGTAAATCAGCGCATATGAAGAGCTGTCCAATAAAAAATATTAAAAAGTGACAATTACACCGGCGAGTGTAAATCAGCGCATATGAAGAGCTGTCCAATAAAAAATATTAAAAAGTGACAATTGCACCGGCGAGTGTAAATCAGCGCATATGAAGAGCTGCAACATGGCATGTAGGGACTGCACTGGTGATGCAAATCGCCAGAAAGGAGGTAAAAAAAATGAGTAGGAGGATAAAGAGGACCGTCTTTGACGGGGGTGGTGGTGGGTCTCTTCCTACACTCCTACTCATTTTTACTAATAATTAATTTGTACATTATGTACATATAATTGTATGTATTGATAATTATTATATATAAATTATATTTTATGAATTATTTTATAATTTGCCTACAGAGGAAACGTTTTGGAGAAATGGAAGCAGCAAACATTATCGAAACTGTATCCCTGTATGTCTGCAGAAAACAGGAGTAGAAAAATGTGCAACACATGCAAAATGGTAAGTAAAACATTTCTGATTTCATTGTGTGCATACAAATTAATTTCAAATCTTAATAAATTTATATGTATTTCTTTCGCAGATCCACATCATGGGAATAATCCTCTTACATGAATTGGAAATGCATGTAACAGTAAGTATGACGCTAATATTTTTATTACATACATAATCGAATTCAAAATCATGATTTTATATATGTTTCTTTTGCAGGTCCACATCTTGGGAGTAATTCTCTTATGTGAAATGGAAGTGATATGTACGATATAGTAAGTACAATAGTTATACCTATTTTGAAAGGAAATGAATAGACATCAATATGAATTTTCTTTTCACAGTACAAAACCTACCGCATATGAATATCGTGATGCTAACGCTGCCTGAACAACAAGAAAAGTATTGCTACAGAAGAGACAGGAAACAGGAAAATACATATATATAATATTGTAAATATTACTAAATACAATTACAAATGTATAATTGTATTTTATGAAATAAATTGTAAATAATATTCAAAATGTATTTCTTTCGCCTAATTACCTATCTTCTCGCGCGAGAAATGTTTAATAAAACCATAGACGAGGTACAGGATAGAGTAGATCTTTTATTCAATATATTTTTATATTACACAGTCCGTAAGCTATATAATCCCATTTACTTCTTTCATTTTTACATTTTTGATTACATATAACCTATACCTTTACGATTGCTTCTACATTTTAAATACTGATATACTTTAGAAGTGTTTACATTCCCTGTCAGATGATAAAACGGAACATATTCTTCGGAAAACTCTACTTTTTTAGGTTACCGCTCTTTTAGACCATATGACAGATGTCTATTATATATAACTCAACCGCTGCTTGCTTTCACCCAACAAATAGCTGAGGATTTCTATACACATCGTGAAAGAAAATGACAGTGGCTCCGTCTCGTATTCGTCAGGCAGCCACATGATTGTCGGTAATTATCTTATTGAAACGAAATCTACCATGCCTACGAAATCTGTGACGTCACGCGAGGGGACTACCGCCTTAAGAACAACTATGCTCTAGGAGAGGTTTTCGAATATGGCACTCCTAAACATCAAAAACGAAATGATCAAAACCAGTGTAACAGCACAACAGGTCCTAAATATTTTTGTAAAAAAACACCGCAAATTATAGCTTGTATAAATTTTAACTATAGGTATACAAGATATGCTCTTGCTTTTAATAAATCACAATTTATTTTTTCTACTGTATTTCTTTCTGGGTTTAAAAATTTTGTTTATGTAGCCTAGAGAGATTCTATTACCAACACTCCCACTATCTATATAGGCTACAATCGCGTACGCTACTCCGGAGTTACATACGTTCGTACGCACGCTCATCACACACGTAAATACTTATCTTATATTTAACATGGATAAACAGTTCTGATGTTTACTTTTCGGCAACGATTTAGTAAAAATATCGGCAATCATATATGATGTACTTATGTAATCGATTTTTACAATACCTTTTTCCACCAATTCTCGCGTGTAATGATAACTTATATCTATGTGTTTGCTTCATTTATGAAACATTGCATTTTTAGTCAACTCAATAGCAGTTTGGTTATCACAAAATATTTTCACTGGAGTTTCTACAAAATCCTTACAGTCCATGTGAGTCATTAATCGTATCATAAACATCACTTCTCTACACATTTCGGACACTGCAACATATTCTGCTTCCATCGTAGATGATGAAACAGAAGTTTGTTTCTTTGATTTCCAGCTCACAGGTCCACCTGCTAACATTAACAAATTTCCGGTACATGACCTTCGATCGTCAATATCACCTGCTCAATCGGAGTCAGAGTACGCTATTAGTTTCTCGTTAGTTTTCTTAAATTCTATCTTATAATTAGAAGTAGCGCTTAAATATCTAAGAACACGTTTTGCACAATCCCAGTGAGCTTTACCAGGATTTGAAGTAAATCGACTCAATGTAGCAGCTGCATGCGCTATATCTTGTCTTGTTGCATTTGCCAAATAGATGAGTCCTCCAATTAATTCTCGATATGGCCATTTCTCCATTTCCTGCTTTTCTTTATCCGTTGATGGTTCTATATCTTTGGATATTTTTGTATTAGATTCCATAGGCGTTGAAACAGTTTTCGCATTTTGCATATTAAATCTATATATTAATTCTTTGGTATAATTTTCTTGCGAAAGAGTCATACTTCCTGTTTCTCCGTTTCTTTCGATCTTAATACCCAGAATATCGCTAATTGGCCCAAGATCAGTCATTTCAAACTTTGATTTTAATTTATACTTTACTTCATTTAATTTGTCCTTGTCCTTTGATGCTAATATAATGTCATCAATGTAACTAATCATAATAACTTTATCATTATTAGCTCCAAATATATATACGCATGGATCCGCTTCTGTTCGCCTTGCACCTTGACTCATAATGTATTTATCTAATTTCTTATACCATTCTCTTCCAGACTGTTTCAGTCCATACAAGGGCTTCAATAATTTACATACCTTGTGTTCCTCACCGTGTTTTATGAATGATTGGGGTTGCTCCATGTAAACTTCATCTGCTAAGTCGCCTTGGACGTAGGCTGATATTACATCCATTTGATGTACGTACATGTTTTCATTTACAGCTACTGCTAAAAAAGTTCTTATAATTTCGTATCTTGCTACGGGAGCGAAGACTTCTTCGTAGTCAACTCCTTTGCGCTGTGTATGCCCGCGCGCAACTAATCGCGCCTTATTTTTATTTACGGAACCATCTCTATTATATTTAGTTTTAAATACCCAACGGATGGTGAGAATCCTCTTGTTTGTTGGCCTTTCGACTAAAATCCATGTCCTATTCTTCATCAAAGTTTTATATTCGACGTTCATGGCCTCTAGTCACAACTCTGAATCTTCTCGACTCATTGCTTCCTCTACGTTGATCGGATCTTCTTCTGTTTCGCTGAATATTTGTTCAGGTTGATATATTTTGGATGGTCTCCCTCTTTTACCTGTTCTGGTGAGCTTTGGTCTGCCGCGTCCACGTTTCACACTTGTACCCTCCGGCTGAGGTGGGTCATCTTCTTTCAACTGGGGAGTGTCGTCTTCTTGCGTGTTGATTTCTTCAAAACGTTCTTTAGCCTCTTCTGTATTTAATAGCACAATTGCTTCGTGTCTGATTTCTTCTTTATTTGGCTTTACTTTTTCAATAAATTTTACATCACGCGCGCGAACTACCGTTTTCGTATTTTTCTTCCATAAACGGTACGCTTTTGATATGTTATCATAACCGACCAACACGTATTCATCTCCTTTGGACTCAAACTTGCTACGTTTGCCTCTCTTATTTAATACATATGCTTTACTTCCTATAATTCTTAGAAATCGAACGTAGGGTTTTCTATTCGACCACATTTCAAGTGGAGTTGTATTATTCAACGCTTTCGTAGGGCATCTATTTCGGAGGTACGTCGCAGCATTTATCGCTTCGGCCCATAATGACTGTGGGAGATCAGCTTGTATTATCATACATCTGGCCGTTTCTACGAGCGTGCGGTTTGCACGTTCGGCTACTCCGTTTTGTTGCGGAGTATATTCTACGCTTAGTTGGCGCTTTATGCCTTCTTCCTCTAGATATCTTGTAAATTCGTTCGAAAGATACTCCTTAGCATTGTCTGCTCGCAGCTGTTTAATTGAGTAACCAGTCTGTTTTTCGACCTGGCGCTTATATTTTTTAAACACATCGAAAACGTCTGATTTATTTCGCAACATTATCGTTTCCGTGTATCTCGTATAATCGTCAATGAACGTCACGAAGTATCTTGCTCCACCCAGGGACTCCGTTTTCATCGGTCCGCATATGTCGGAGTGTATTAGACCGAGTTTTTTGGTGCTCCGATTAGTTGATGCTTTATACGGCTGCTGGCATATTTTTGCTTTATTGCAAATTTCGCAATCTAGAGTTTCTTGATTAATGCTTAAATTTATACCGTCGACCATTTGTTCGGCTTTATGTTCGAACGCGTTAACATATTGCGTCATAGTTACATTCGGCTGTTTTACCATACGCAGCAATTCTTTGTATAAGGTGGCCTTTCTCACCGGACCTTTCGATTCAAAGACTGATTGCAATTTGTCCCAGGCTTCCTTTGCATTTTCTGCTTTCCTTACGTGGTTTAGTTGGCTCTGAGATATGCACATATTAATTAGCGCTAATACTTTTGCGTCCCTTTTTATCCAATCGGCTTGGTTTGCTTCCGTTTTCACCTCACTATCATCGACGTAGGACCACAAATCATTAAACACTAACGCACTTTTCATATGTATTTTCCACAGTTCGTAATTATCTTCAGTTAATCGTTCAACGTGCGCGATACTGTTCATAGACGCCATTGTCTCTTATACGCGTGCACTTTTAATTACTTTTATCGTAACACTTTTCACTTTACTTTAGAAACCCTGGGCCCATAACCTGACAGAGTTACACAGATTATTGGTTTATTATAGAAAAGATGTTATTTAATGAACTACAATATATATATAAGGAAGGCGCGTGAATGCACATGGCAACGTGCATCGCCGGTAAACAAACCAGCCAGGCTTACCAAAACAAAAAGACTGCATATTTTAATGTAGCCTAGAGAGATTCCATTACCAACACTATAAAAAGTAGAGAGAGCGCTGAAAAGGGGGGCTGCCCCCCACCCCTCCCCCCCAGACAAAAATCCTAGCTACGCCAATGACTGCATGTTTGTTTTCTTCCACTCGTCTCGCAATCTCATTTTTAATTCTTCCTTATTCTTTATCGGTGTTGTTCATATTCTTCTGTTTAAATTATTCCATAGATTTTCTATAGGGTTAAGATCTAGGGACTGAGGAGGAGGCTGCGGGACTTTCGGATAATTATGCAGTAGGTACTCTTGTAGAATCCGGGCTTTATGCTTTGGATTATTATCTTGGTAAAATTTGAACTTCTTTCAATGGCCATATCGACTGCACTCGGCATTAAATTTTCTTTTAAAATATGTAAATATTTGTGCTTGTCCACGATATCTTCAATAAAAACAAGTTTTCCTACTCCTCTGCTTGATATACAGCCCCAGACCATAACGTTTCATCCACCGTGCTTAACAGTGCCTCGCAAACTCAGACTTAGAGCTGTATTAGGCTTACGCCATATCATGTGTCGATCATCCGATCCCGATATATTGAATTTAGACTGATCAACGAAAATAGCATCGTTCCACTATGACTCTTCCTTAAAAATCATATCTTTTGCAAAAGTGAAACGTCTTTTTCCATTTGTGTCGCTGAGGTACGACTTCCTAATAGCCACTCTCTCAGTGTAACTATGTTCTTTAAGCACCCGCTGAACTGTCTGTGTGCTTACACTTTTCCCACTTTCTTCTCGTAATTCTACTGCGCATGTGGAGGCACTCAATCGTGGATTTTCTTTCACTTTCCCAATAATCTTCCGCTTTTCTCTCTCATTTATTATTTTGGTGCGGCCACTTTGTGGAAGTGATTCAATTCTATCCTCATTTTTATATCTACTAACGATATCTGCCACGGTGCTTTTTTTAATTAAGCATTGCCGCGATTTGACGATACGATTTTCCTTCTTCCCGATGAAGAATTACAAGTTGGCGGAGATTAAATGAAACGTTTTTACTTTTGCGACACATTTTCATGATAAATAACAGTGTAAAGACTGAAATCTACAATAGCACTGGCCGCTTGGTGCTAAATCCAATAACACGTATTTGTAAACAAATGCTACGTTTCGGGTCGAAGATTTCTAGGAAAATAGTCAAGCACTATTTATAAATATATTGAGAAACAAAGTAACCGTTCGAATATTTTTGTAACGCATAAATTGGATGTAATTTCAGTTAATCTTTCATATTATATAAGTATACTAAGATATATTAGTAATTTTTACACATCTTGAAAATCAATAAGTAATCTATCGAAAACAATAATTTCGAATTCATATCATGTATAAATAACACAGATGCAGAGCGTCAAAGTTAAACATACCTTAGTGTCCGAATATTTTTGTGATTCACTGTACATACACATATGTCTAAACAACTAAAAATAACTGTCAGTTATTAGAAAATAAATATTAATTTCATTGTATGATAATTATATAGAAGAGGGGCAACATTTCCGATTTTTATGACCTTGAAATATGTTGTCAAGGTTATCATTCGGAACAACTTTTAACTGTACATGTTATCGCTGCTCGGTCTTTCCGAGATATTTGCGAGAAACTGTTGCTACTTCTACAATGGCCTTCTTCTGTACACAAAACAGTGGTTTGAACTAGATAAAATATAAATATAAAATTCACACAATTCATATTGTTCTGATGGGGAGTACTAGACACTTGTGAAGCATTGAAATATACGCAAAAATAAATTTCGGAAGGGACGAAACCTAGACAGTTTAAATATATAAGTTGCTCAGCGACGAAATACAGAATAATTAAAACTAACTCTTAAGTCGCAATATTGATTAAACTAGCTAATTAGTTTTAATAATCAGGATAGATTTGACTATTCTTTGTTTCGTCACTATAGATATTTAGACTGCCTAGGTTTCACTCCTCTACCACGATCCCTCCCTATCAGAGGGTCGGCCACGCAATAGTCATTGCGATGTGTTTATGCAAATAATAGATAAGTAGTGTTCCCATGCTAATACATACGCCGTCATGAATGTAGGAGACAGAATGTTGTATGAATCTTCATGAACTGACGCGTAGCTGAGGATTCTTTGGGTCAGAGCAATTGTTCATTAAATGTGGTATGTTACGTTAAGAATATCTGAGGTACGAAAGGGGAGTGTTTGAGGCAGAGTGCTTGAGTCTGGCATGTGGACGGAGGGGCGTGGCCACCTAAGATTCTGGGTGGACGTAACTGACTATATTCTAGGAATGTTTGAGATGAGCGAAAAACATAGAGAGATAGAATAAAAGAGAATAAATGCGTGAAAGAATATAGGGTGTGAGTAAAGCGCGCGTAGGTGAGTTGAGAGAGAGTAATTTTGGGCGTTGTTTATATCTATTATCTAATAAACTTTGTTTATCGTTAAGATTATTCTACCTTTTTCGTGTCTTGACTTATTCACGTGAGATTTAATTAAAGATAATCTCTACATAAATGCGTAAGTATAGACAAAATTCATTGCAGCAGTAACAACAGTTTTTTTTTTTTTTTTCAGAAACTAAGACTAAGCGGTGCTAATATATAGGGACAAGTTGTTCAGAATGATAATCTTGTTAACATATTTCAAGGCCACCAAAATCGGTGCAGTCGCCCCTCGTTCATATAATTCCCTTCTAAGTAAAACTTCTCTTAATATTGGAGTTAATTTTTGCTGCTTTTACTGAATATAAATAACACTACTGATAAGGAAAACAAATGACCATACTGCAACATGCAACGTTCAATTAGCTATATTTTATTTTTATTAAATGATGGATTTAAAATAACAATTATATGATTAACACCAATCTCAGTATAAATATACATCTATATACAAAACATATGGCTTACAACTTAATTAAAATTATAGTACAATATACAATTTATAGTTTTGTGTTAGGCGTCAGAAATACTGTTAGCTAGTACTCAAATAATAATGATATAATATAATAGATTCATTAATTTATAAATCTTTAATAAATCTGATGTTACGAAACATTTGGCAGTTTCTTAAATTTCATAAATCGTAAATCCAAAATATAAGAACCCTATTACCTTCTTTTTAATATTATGTACACTATGTTATCGCGAAGATTAAATATTGGTCGTAAAATACTACATAGGAAGAAAGTTCGGTTTCGTATCGTGGTATTTGATATTATTTAATGAAAATACTCAATAGACTGATCAGTATCACAGCTACTTTCTGCTTTTTCGATTTCAATACAATCAATAATTGGACAATCCTATATGTGGGCAATTACTTGGCCAGTATACATATGCAGTTGTAGTTGTAATTGTAGTACTCAGGAAAAAGGAAAAAGAGAACAGTTCATGATGCGATCGAATGTTATACAACTCGATAACTCTACAGCGACGTAGGAAACTTAAGTTTCTGCAACGTACTGTAACCGAACGCAAAATAGCTTTGTGTACGGTGAAAAGTAGATTTTCATATCACTCATTGACATGTGCCGTCAATGGGCAGAGGAAATCCTTTGGTCCAACACATACATTCTCCTCAATAAATTACAACCAATTCATGTGGAGATCATATGTCAGTTTAATCCATTGTACAAATTTGTGCGAACCTAACCATGTACACTTAGGAATCATAGTCACCTTTAAATAATAGCTGTAAGTACAGATTTTATTTTGACATCTAATTGTGCCATAACTTCGTCAATTTCTCACGACACCACATATCATTATGTTTGGCAGCGCTCCACGACGTTTACGCCAGGCACCGAGAGATTGTGCGTGTGCTTGTAACGTCCTACACCATCTTCTTGTTCTGGCCCCATCTTCCGCCTATAGCATAGGATATATTTTATAATTAAAAAAAGAATTATTACAAAAATATTTTATATACATCCATTATAAACTAATGTATATTTTAACCAAGCAAAATTTAATTCTGAGGTAGGAGTTAAGAGGACTAGACGCGATACGATTTACCACGTACGTTCTAGAAATTTGATTAATATAACAATTTAAACAAAAGTCGTTACGTTTGTCTGGCTATAGTATAACGCAATTACATGTGACTGTAATACAGTGAGTATAGTTTTGTTTCGAAATAAGCAACTCGCTTGCGACGGACCAATTACTTATTACAGGTCAGGCACAGTAAACTCCCGCTTAACTGCCTTCCATGGAACTGAACCTCTAACGGAATGAACGAATGGCCAATTGATCCGGAAATATATACCAATCATTTATCATCTATTGAAACATCAAACGATAGGATGTTAACGAAAAAAGGTGATTATTTACACGTATATATTATAAAAAGTAGGAATATTCATCCAAATGGGACCACATGAAATTTGGAAAGGAAAGAACCCCGACTCCCTCTCCTCTTACCTCTCCAAATATGTCGATCGGCCGCAAGAGCTATTCGGAAGAACAGCCAAAGTTGATATAATTTATATAATATAATTATATTATATACTACGCGCCACTTTTTTAAAGATAATATATTAATTGTATATGAATTATCTTGTCACCCTTCATTGCAGTTTCAATAATTTTCCGTTTGGTTAATCGTTTTTATTTCAACAAAAATGTGCCTGATTAAAGCGGGGCCGAATAACCGGAGTCTACTGTATACTATTCGGTTTGTTTTGTTCTCGAGCGAGACGAGAGAGAACAAGAAGAACGAGCAAGAAACTTGTGTTAGCGGTAAACGATAAATGTCGTTGCATGCTTGCACGCATGTATAGTAAAGATAGCGTAGTACTCCAGCTCCAGCCGGTGGAATTATAGCCAAGGTTGCCAAGAAAACTCCCGTAGAGGGACACACCGCTAGCTTTTCCCCTACAATCGCCCGCAAATTCCTTATTCCCCTACCGTTGGAGT
This sequence comes from Eucera pruinosa, assembly GCA_028830335.1. NCBI lineage: Eukaryota > Metazoa > Arthropoda > Insecta > Hymenoptera > Apidae > Eucera > Eucera pruinosa. The sequence goes on from JAMYCR010000158.1 coordinate 43,572, forward strand.
AGTAGTAGGAGAGCCGTTGGAGCTTCCCACTACTACTCCAGTAAAAAATAAGAAGTTTGCCGGCGATTGTGGGGTCAGGGTAAGCGACGTCTTCCTCTGCGGGTACTTTTTTGGCAACACTGATCATAGCTGTCGCAAAATGCCACAGAGTTGTAGAAAGCATAAACTGGTCAACCGAGCCGTGATATTATTTTTCGAAAAAAGCATAGAAAATGATATTCCCTCTCATTCTGGTACTAAAAGTTAATCGCTAATACATACTGGCGTGAGAAAGCATTCTATCTTTCTTTTACTATATGACGTCACTACTCATTGGACTATAAAAAATGAGTTCACGATTTCACGAATCTCTCACTCGTTCTCGGATCTCTCATTCTACGGTTGACTTCAAATAAGGAAGTGGAGGTAACAAGTTACTTATTTCGGGCCAGCAAACAGTTGCTTATTTCGTATCAAAACTGTATAAATGGTAAGATTTTCTATATGTTGACACACGTGCCGAACGTAGAAAATGACAGCAAGCGATCAAGAGGGGCCAATCGCTTGAGACAGTCAACACAGATGAAAGCTATGTAATAGATATGTCGGCAAGATCCACATTAATCCAATGAGTCAATACAATAAAACATTTTCTATTGAATCATTTTTTTACAGAAATTTTACTAACATATTTATGACGCTATTCTGATTAAAATAAAATTAAATATGATATAATTCGGATCATATTTTCTTATTTAACGAATAAAAATGTGTAAGTTGTTATAATTTACTAAATGAATAAGTATTGTCCAAACGATATCATATTCGGTATTATTTCAATCAGAGAACACTAAAAGTATATCAGTGAAATTGTTTTAAAAAAATTAAAGAGTACAAGGGGTTTTTCCATTCTTAGCAGTTGCTTAGATCGAGATTCGCAATTAACGTAGAACGTAAGATAATATATATATTCACTGCTAACATAGTGATTGTATGAAGCTGTAACGTCTGCCATTAGATTCGCCACCGCTGTGCCAGATGCCGCCAGTTTCTTATACTTATCCATTTCTGGCGAATGTAAACATTACCTTACATTCCATGTTGATTACGAACCTAGGTCCAACCAGATCATTCTGCACCAAATTAACCACTGTTGTAACCGATATCATGGAGTGATAAATGACAAATGATTAAATCATCATTTTCTTGTATTCAAAATTATTTAAAAAATAAAAAGATTTGAATATTACAAATATTTTCTATTTTTAAACGAACCGGACTGCACTTTAGCATTTTTATCTCAATAGTCTTTCGTCTAATTGCTACACTTCTACGTAAAAGATTCAACATACTCAAATTAATTTTGTTTACATTGAAAAACAAATTTTATAATATTGAAAATTATAAACAAATTTTTTTTTTTTTTTTTTCAATTTGAAAGTCGAAGGCCTAAAAATTAAAAAATCCGACTATATTCCGTGAATTTCTAGCTACAAAATAAGCCTTTTTGGAAATGGAATCTCCAATATTAACATGTCAATTTATAAATCAAGGTGAAGAATTTTAATTAAAATTATGATATTCCATTATGTTAATTTTTTTTAATTTGTTTCCACACGGATATCAATTACGGAATTCTATCTGGCACGGTATATTGTAGTTCAATGAATTATAAACATGTTTTAATTATTGTGGCTTATATTGTAAAAGTAACTTAACGTAGTTATAGGTATCAGTGATTTAATATATAATTAACACCCCTGTTTTTGTAATTTATCAGAAACAATAGTGAAATTTGAATGTGCTATCATTTATTATATGGGAAAATATATTTCAAATTATTTCGTGTATGGTCCCAGTTTAATCAGCAAAAATGTCACAAACAAATTTATAAATATTTCATGACCGATGAAACACTCGACGACCAAGTGAGTCTTTACGTCTACCGTAATGAATGTAAGTAGGAGATAATTGTTGTCCGTAACGAATATATCATTGTATATTGGTGTAACGTATTATGGGTGTAAACGTGTATGATCTCATCGTATAATTTTCCTTACGATTTCTACTTCAAAACGAAATATGAAATAAAGGTTTAAAGCAACTTGCGAAGGGGAACCTGGTGTATCTTTTTGCTAGAAATATTTTTCTGTTTTTGACAATTAGGCCATTTCACGTCAAATTGATTACTTTCGTATTCGATGTCCTTGTATTTTGTTCAAGTTCAATGTGTTACAATCCATTTAAAATCGGAGAGAAAGGAAGAAAGCTACTATTTTGCTAATTTCAAAATTACTTAAAAATATAGGCCCACAAGGTTGGCAGTTTTGGCAAATATTTACAATAGCTGCATTCACAAGAAATTGTTTTCGACAAAACTACTAAACATGAATTTTCTTTTTGTTTTCATTTCAACCTAAAAATTGTTCTTTCTAATTAATCCTTCGTTTTAATCATAAACCTGCGTTGTCAATGCTAACAAACAAGAAAAGTATTAAAACAACAAGAATATTATAGATATTTTTATTTTCCAAGTTGCCATCACGATTCAACCCTGAAAAAATTAAAAATAATATGGCAGCGTTTCCGAGTTCTGTTTCCTTTAAGTTCCGTTTCCTAATATGCAAACTCTCCAAACATTATAATAAGAGCTAGAGTTCCATATGGGGTAGGTTTGTGCTAACTAGGTAAAAAATAGCCCAAACATCCACGTGGTAATAGGCAAAGTCCGTGAAGGTTAGCTAAGGTTTTTGATATCCGTATGTTAGCGTCCAAGTGTCTTACAGTAGGAAAGTAATTATAGAGGTTCGAGAAAGATAGCATCCCATGAGATAGCAAGCAGCCCGACGTTGCGTTGCTATAAAGAATAAGGCTTTTGTTTTTGAGAATCTGGCCACGGAGTGGGGAAGGTAGGGGGTACCTTCTGGTAAGAGGACTCTGAGGAACCGCACGGCGCTTACCCCAGAATCTCTAAAGCTATAACATCAGAAGTGGGATTGATAACCCCAAAGCAAAAATCGCGAAGCCGGTGCGAACGCGTGTGGTGCGTGTGCAAGTGCAGTGCCCCATAGTGTATGCCTAATATTGTGACTGTTGGGCGTCATGAAATGTGCATCAGGATTTCTGAAAATACCGACAGAAGCATTTGTTGGAGTTTCATTGAGGACTCGTTGCTTGGTAACGCGTTTGTCCATGGCCTGACCGTCGCTCGACGATTTACGCGGATGTAGGCTCATTAGCAACGGAGAAATTGTTTACGTATCCATCGCCTGATTACGGTCGGCTCTGGTTGCTAATCAACAAGTCGGCGAGCGCTGCGGGACGCGACTCGGGCAGAGCAAAAAAAAAAAAAAAAAAAAAAGAGATCGATACAAGCGATTGGAACGCGCACCTGAGTGTACCACGTTAAAGAAAAAGAAACAAAGTAAAAGACAAGCTGGCAAATCCAGGCACATCCTAACCTGGCATCGAAGATTTGGTTCGGCGTGTGCTCGAAAGCATTGGAAACGCGAGCACTACGTCGGCGTCGACATCGTCGCTAGTGAGTGCGATACCGGAGTTTAGTGGAACGGATTTAGGTGATGACGGTGGTGCATGGTGCGATCGAGTGGAGGAACTGACGAAAAATGTCTCCGCCGAAAAGCGCCCCAGCCTAGCCACGCACGCATTGATAGGACATGCCAAAAAGTGGTACAAGGGTTGGACTGGCAAACCAGCCACTTGGGAAAAATTTCGCGAGGACTTTTGCGGTGTGTTTATGTCGGAAAGAAAACTCGTCGATAGACTCCTTCGAGCATTAGAATATGGCAGTGACGGTGTTCTAACGTACGCTGAGTACGCGCGCACCAAATTGGAATATTTGATCCAAACGCGAGTATCCTTTACTCCGGCGGAGTTGATCGAAATAATCGCAAGTGGCATTACGGACCCGATCGTGCAACAGGCAATGCTAAACGCAAAGTATACAACCACAGCGGATTTATTGGTGGGTATTGCCGGTTACAAGAAGGCGGTCACCGAAAAGAAAGGTGTCACCGAAGGCAAAGGGCGCAGACCGGAGGGCTCGAGGAAACGGTGCTTTAATTGCAATGAAGCAAACCATCTGATCGCTAACTGCCCAAAAAGGCAGAAGCTACAAGAAAGGCTGGAAGGACCCAAGGATGTCGTGTGCAGGCATTGTTCAAAAAGGGCCACGAAGAGATTAACTGCCGGCTTAAACAACGAAGTGCGACACCAAAGAAGATCATAACGTGCGGATTCTGCGCGAAGAAAGGACACGAGGAGTCTGATTGCTGGCTTAAACAGAAGCCTCCCGAAATGGCAACAACGACAAGTTCAAGAGAACAGAAGTAAACGTTTGTCATTCTATAGACCATAAATTATCCCCGGTACTTTTGAAAGACATCCTCGTGACATCATGCCTTATTGATAATGGGGCAACATGTTCCCTAGTCAAGGAATCCACCACAAAAAGGGCAAACTGTAGGATCGAGCCACACGCGACTGCAGTACAAGGATTGTGTGGGTCTGCAGTCAGAACTATAGGCCGCACAACCACTATAATACAAACGAGCAATGTGACCTTCGAACTAGACCTATTTGTTGTTCGGATGCTGCGACACCGTACGATATCATCACCGGGAAAAACGTCCTGCATTCGGGATTGCAAATACTAACCGACGTAGACGGGACGACGAAGTTGCAACGCCCAGCCGCCGATTCGGGGCGAAAGGAGAGGAATGAATCGCCCAGCGCAGTATGCAACACCGTGCGAGTTGCAGACGACGAGGTCCGCGACGCTCTAGGACCGCTGTTGACGAAGTACAAGCAAATGGTAACCGCTGGGAATGCCGTACGTATCGTGAACAGTGGTGAGCTGCGAATAATTACGAAGGACGATAAGGTAATTACCTACCACCCCTATCGCTTATCCGTTGCCGAACGTGAAAAGGTGAGAGAAATCATTAACGACTTATTGACGAATAAAATTGTACGCGAGAGCACTTCACCGTACGCGAGTCCGGCTATTTTAGTAAAAAAGAAAAACGGTGAAGATCGACTATGTATAGATTATCGTGCTCTAAACAGAATCACCGTTAAAAGACCGATACCCGTTGCCT
>JAMYCR010000159.1:0-48595 GCA_028830335.1 Eucera pruinosa
CATAATATTTGACTAAAACTTTATTGTATGAAGTTAGTATATCACTATTTGTCTAACACTAGAGTCATTATACTAAAGTTATCATAATTTGACTGAAACTTTATTATACTAAAATTAATATATACGTTTGACTAGAAATTTTTTACAATAGAGTTAGCATAATATTTGACTAAAACATTATTACACTAAAGTTAGCATAACATTTGACTATTTTGTATAGTATACAGCATTAAGAAGGGTTGGGCAGAAGTTTAATCAACGACTAACGATTAAATCTTTGTCAGGTGTACAAATTAATTCAGACTTTTCATCTGTGAACTCTTGGTATCTTTATCGAATCGAAATCGCTGCTTTACTGTTTCTCAAGTGACGAATTTGCTTCGTAAGTGTAGAAGCCACTTACCGTTCCTGCGAGCGTGTAAGCCATCGTGAAGAAAAGCTTAAGGAACCACGTGCCTTTGTACATGTTGTGAGCCCACATCCTATGAGCGCCTGCTGTTATTCCAAGGGTAGCCAAAGCTGTTAGGAACATTGCTGGAAAATTTGTCGATTAATTATTCAATTAATATAACAGCATGGCGTTGGAATCTGACAAAATTTGATAATGCCAATTAACATCTAATAAATTAGCGACACCCTGAAACACTACGCTATTGCTTTGAATAAATGAACACTTTACCAATAACGCCTGGCTAAGATGAACGAATTTCTATTCGAATTCGAATTAAATCACGCGAATTAAAATGACGATTTAAAGTGGTAATTTTAGAATTATATTCAATCCAGCTATCAAAATCTCATCAAGTTAATCCTCTATGATGCCATGTGACCTAGAAGTTATATATTTTATTTTTCCATCATATATATTTATTTACTATTCATATACATTTTACCCATATATTTAACTTTGTTGAATTTTATCTCATTCATCATCGTTCCATTTTTTTATTTTTTTTCTCTCTCGATCGTTCTATCGATGATAGATACTTATATCCCGTCGTTTTAAAAACGTTGCTGCCTTATTATAGTTTGATCTAACAATGAGGCATGCGATACTAAAATGATAATGGATTGATGCTTCGTCGATTTCTCTACCGTACACAATTTTCAAATTTGCCAAGGATTCAGTTCGACTTATCGTTTAGTTAATATTATACATGTAGCATAGATCAAGAATCGCTGATTTGCAGTGAAATTAAAATTCGAAGCTTCTTACTAAAGAACAAAGTCATCCATTTGGCGGATGTGAATAACAGCCAGATAGCGTAGATTGCAAGGACGTGTAGATGAATCGCCCACAAAACGGTTCCCCACTTGAACTCCCTCTTTTTCACCGGTTGCTTCTCCTGTAGTGACATTCTATTGTCACAAAAGAAAAAAATCGTTTTATGTCACGTATTACGTCCACTTGCTTCTGTTCCGAATATTATTTTAACCCTTAACTACTATTGCCGCTCTGCGAGATAACAACGTTAATATCTAGCGTGGGACGTAAGTTACACGATCAGTTTCCTAAATTAGATTGCGTGTGTCAGTGAACATAATGAAATTTCGTTCGAGTGAAAAGGAAAATTGGGAAATCATTAACTGTTACAAATTCGCATCTTTATAAGTAGAACTAAAACAGTGGACTTTAATAGAGTCCTCTAAACGTTGTACGTTTTACTTTGCTTTAAATATTTCGTATATTTTTATGTATCACGTGGAGTCTGTACCTTGTTGCAAATTTCAATTTACAGATGCACAGTTAAGTCGTAGCTCTATTGGCAACAAAATGAGTACAATAATGGAACATTTTTTATCATCCGCGTAATGTTATCAACCTTTACGTTATTCGTATCGAAAACGTGCAAATCCCGAAGTCATCGTAATAACTTAATTACACTGTGTTCAATTCGTGCGGTTCTCATTTCACAAAGACTTTTAATCAGATGAAAATGAAATATCAACTTCGCGTTCGTATTGTTTTAAACTTTTTCCCCTAATTTACTACGTCTAGGAGTTTCTTATTTGCCTTTTCTTTTCCTTTTATCTTTATTTTAAATTTCAAACTATCGAGCGTTGAAAGGATAAACACGAACATTTCCAATATCTATTCTTCTTCAAATGCGCATTATTCTCTACTACTTTAAATCTATCGAATTCCACTGTGGTGCTCCTACTCAGTATCGTTCACTGTAATCTATAATCTATCGAGTGAAATATACCTGACTGCTATCTGGTGGCACGAAACACTCTTCAGGAGGATCAGAGAAGAACTACTTCGACGATTGCTTGGCACAGACTTCATCCATTGACCTCGTGCCCTGCGTACGAATTTCATTAACGTCCAACATTTTACACCGTCATTTCCTTTATTTTTCCCTAACGATTTCACGATTTTCTTTCTGTTTGTATACAATGTACTCTCGGCCGTTTAAAACTCAACGAAGGCCCGTTTTCCACAGTTGCTATCAGATCCGATCCTTCGCTCAAATCAATTACTTCAGATCATTTTCGCGTAAACTCAAAGTCATCGCGACGCTAACCGTTTCAATACAGTTTCGTTCGTTCTGGAATACCATTAACGATACCGTGATCTGAAATTACAACATTCATGTGAAATTCAAATCAAGATGGAATATATTTCAATTTACTAACCGCGTGCGACAATCTACATCCTGACCTTTTCTACTTATTTTGTAATTCCTTCCTTTTTAATGTAAAATTTGTGCAGCAGTTTTAGAACAACAGGATAGACGGATATTTGATCCGTACATCGCTGTATTTATTCGAATGCTTATTAATTAGGGCACAGTGCGTTAAATTTCTTATAATTTGACGGTAGTGTTATCCCTGGTAAAAAGTATTCGGTCAAACGCGATAATGTAAAGGTAGCTAGCAACGCTAACGTTTCCCTGATGCAAAGCGCCGTTGCATAATTGTAAAACCTAATAGAGAATTTGTAGAAAACACGGTGCAACATTAGCTAATAAAAATGTCAGCAGGAGTGAAAATTAGCTTCGAGAAGTGATACGATTATTGCAAAAAGAACTTCCATTTAGACGATGCGAAAATCACGTAGCATGAATGCTACAACGCATCAAAGTAATCGTATGCGGACGTGGAAGTATCAGAAAATGTTAGGCAATGTAAATATTAGATAAAGTATCGTTTCATTATTAAGCAGATTTATTTTCCTCGCCATTTATTTCTTACACGTTTCTTTGTTTGTGGAGCAGCATTTCGTAAGTAAAAAATGTTGGTGTTCTTAGTTAATTCCACCTTCGCCAGGTATTGTACTAAGCGACTGTAAAAATTCACTAACAGGGAAATGAAATATAGAATCTAATCGAGGAACGGCTCATTAAAAGATTGAGGTGTGCGCTAGTACTTTTCGTAGCCACTGTATAGAATAATTATAAACTATTAATCCAGCGACGAAAGGCAAAGTTTACTTGTAACAGAGACGCATAGAATTTGTAAACTATTCCAAGTTCTATGCTGCTTATTCCAAGTTCTATGCTCTGTAATCTTTTGCAAGTTCTATGCTGCTTAGAATCTGTGGCGGCTGTCCTGCACCCACCATTAGAGGCACATGCGAAATAGGACTTTCTCGAAAGCACTCGCTCCAACTATCTCGGTTCATATATGTATATACCGCCTTTAACCTTTCTTCCAATATCTCAGTGTCTAAGGCAGGGCCTACTAGGTAGCCATACTGATGAATGCCACTAGCAGGCCCAGCACGAAACGCAATACCTTTCCTTTTTCCTATTCTATTCCCTCTCCACAGCTCCACAAATCATTTCCAATTGTAGCGTATAATCGTTTTCGTGAACCTTGAAAGAGTTAACGATAAGAATGGGGGGGAGTTGATGCTCGACAGGAAGAAGCGTTCTGTTTATTAAACATATCGATTAACATGCTACGATTTGGTTTTAAAGTGCATTGCCTATGGTCACTTAGCTTTACCTATACTATAAAAATCATCGCGCGAACTCGTGAAACGACCCGGTGGTATGCAAATATTCGTAAAAAAAGAAGATCAAAGTATAAATGATTTGCTCATCGGTGTACAATATTACATTCACTTTATTTGTCCACTTAAAAATAGAAACTCTTTTGTACATCGTACTGCAGAGAGATATAAATTTTCCTTTTTACCATTAAATATTAGATTTTTGCACCGAACTCTTCACTTTAAACAAGCGATGGAAGGATCCCGCTTTAACACTAGAACTACCAAGGCAGTCAAAATGACTGATTACAAAGTTTACGATAACACGTATGTATATAAATTTGCCACGATGCATTTGCTAGAATATCACGTGCCTTTCCGTACAAAATATAATCGAACATTTATCGCGCTTTAATCGCACGAGGTTTGCAAATGTCTGCCATTTTTATGTGTTCCTCTGGTACAAATAAATACGTCTCAATCGTCGGTAGTTCTAGCCTTAAACGAGCGACTTCCACAGGGAACTCGCGCAAAGAATGAAAAGTTTGAATACCTTGACGCGAAATCGAAAAAAAACTCGACGACAATTAAGCAAAAACTTATATAAATCACAATAATTGATCGTCCAAGTATCAAAATAATGATAGTTTTTCCAAGCACTTTCCTTGCGAGCACTTTTCACAGTGAACTCGAAAAAAATATTGCGACGGTGTATCATGACGAACGAAATTCCATCACTGGCTCTTCCTGTCCATCGATTCCAGTTCTTTCATATCCTCGTTCGAAATATCGCTATCACCGTACCCCCAAACATGGCTGCCGTCGCCGGATTTGTTTGCTCTGCGCCGAACCATAGCCGGTGAAACGTATTTCCGATCGTAGGCCCAGCCGATACTCGCGAACGCGTCGATGAAGCCTGTCGTTATGTTGAACGAGTAATCCCCGAGTTCCCCGGTCTTGTAATCCCACGGGAACACGTGATGGAAGTTATGCCAACCCTCGCCTAATGCTGCAATGGACACCGCGATGTTTTCTACCGAAGTGATGTACCTGCAATCGAGAGTATACTTTAACCCTTTCAATGACCAGTTTTGGAAGATCTTTACGGATAATGTACGGGGAAAACAGAGAAAAGGATGAATCGGTTGAGTGCGAGTGAAATAGAAAAGTCATCGTCAAATGTTAAGAATCCCTCGGATTGACTCGAATTATTCGGCAAGAATTTCGTGGATGATTGGGAAAAGCTGACGTACGTATGAGAACTGCAAACGTTAATTTGCTTAAATAATGAGAGAAAATGACGACGTTTTTGTACAGGTATTTTCTTCATTGCCTATATACATAAAAATATAGTATAGAGTCTACCTGCAAAATGTTACCCACGTTCTTTTATTTGTTTTTATTTTTAAACACCTTGCGCATAACTCAAACATATTGGGAAATATAGTACCTAAAAGGTACCCCGCTTTATCCGATTTTCTTCTATGTAAAATGTGTATGCCGATATCATAAATATTTCTGTATTTAAAGATATGCTTTAAAACAATAACAAGCTGTAGGAATATATAGCGGAATAAGCTGTAATAAGTTAAAACATTTTAAGTAGAAGCTTAATACTGATTGATCGATAAATGTGCGGTTATAATAAAGTGTGCCGCTGACCCGAAAAGATTTGGAAACGCTGCATTGAATGAAGAATATCTTCATTTCTAAGTTATATCGTTGTTCTATCGAGCAAATCGATAACTGCGACTTTACAACGTGGAATAGAAGGTATAGTACAGGAAGACCGGAAGTAAAGTAAAGGAAGAAACGACGGAACAGAATTTTAGACCGATAACTTACTTATCGTAAGGACGCTGGCCCCACATATGCGCTACGCTGTTCACGAAGAACGCTATGTTGAGATTAACGCTGAAACGGAAGTTGAAGTTCACCCAGAAGGAAGTCCACAGGGATTCTGACCAAAAGTACCAAGGCACCGCAACCGGAAGTCCGATGGTTAGCAAAGCGAATAGAGGAATATAGAGTCTGTAAACGAATAGTATTTGCAATTTCTTGGAAATAATTTTGCAAGCCAATAATTTATGAAGGCTCTTTTGACAAGTATTTCCCGATGTTTTTAGCATATATTTGCCTTTCCGATTTCCTACATTAAAACGCACTTTATTCGCGAAAATCTTAATGAAGCTTTTGTTGAATGATTCTTTATAATTAAAATGTATCGGGTTGAACGGAAAGTGCGTGTAATTTTTCTTATATTACATTCCGCTATATTGTTTCTGCTGAAATTGAATTATTTCATTTCCATTACGAATCTGAGTTAATTTCCGTTCACTCGGAATGCTGAATAAATGTATTACAGTGAAAGAATAGCTGGTGACAAATTAATTAGCAGAACGATATTAAATTAACAAGTAAGAAACGTACGAAAACTCGAAACTTTCGAAACCCCAAACGCTTATTACTTTCCTTCTGTTTCCAATGAGTATTCACGATATCGGGAATTAAAATTTTAACAAATTCCACGTACAAAATCAACGTATACATGGAATGCAATTAAATAATGTTTAAATGTAGCTATAATTTAAATAAACGAACAATTATTAATTTTTATTATCTATTTCTCCTCGCCTGTAAGCAACAATAAATTGGTGAAATTGTATCGATTAAAATGAATCTGAAGTCTAAACTCAGTTGGATTATTCGTTAAATTCGTATCACGATAATATTCTTGTAATTCATACGAATTATTATTCACTTTGGTTTCGATATTTTCGTGTTACAAAAGTAGTTATAGAGATTGGAATTCTCGAATCTGAAAATCCCTCGCCTCTAATTTCCTTTTAATTACATAATTTCAATTGCGTGCAATTGTGGTATTCACCTTTTTTGCCACATAACAATCGGATCGGCTTCCAAGTCGCTCATATCCACTGCTTTTCGTTTCAAAACCACGTCAGGATGAGGGGTTATGAAAAGCCAACCTACGTGGGCGAAAAAGAAGCCTCTTTTCGCGTTATGGGGATCCGCGTCCGTTTCGCTGTATTTATGGTGCACCCTGTGATCCAATGCCCACGCGTACACGTGTTTCTGCGTTGCAAAGTTATAGAAAACATAATCTATCGTTAACTCCTTGCCCTACGATTATTTTGTAACCTACTTAGACTAGCATTAGTCGATTACTATTTTCGTATCACGTCTCAAACGAAACGTTTCAATACCGCAGGCAATCTTTCTTTCATAATCTTCTACCTTGTAATGCAAAATTAATATTATAGTTGAAGCTAAATTCTATCCTTAGTAATAGGAATTTTTCTTTAACTTGTGCCGTCATTTATAGAACGAGTGCAACTCGTTATTGTAGAGCAAATGGTTAAACTAGAACGTGAGAACGTATTAGTTGAAAGATTAGGAATTCTAATAGATGAGGTATCTTTATGCAACTAAGAAAGTAGAAACTGAAAACTCATTGATTTTCATCCTCTGAACGTGATAAAGTGCACATTACCTTCGATATTTCGTTTACTTCTGTGTATTCTATGTATTTTATGCATTTATTGCCTGCGTGTTCTATTCGAGCTTTTAAATTTTCAAAGATCGCATGAAGATCCGCGAACTGCTAATAGATATTTGAAACTTTAGAGTTAGGTCATTGTTTTAAGAAGATTAGGATTCTTTATGGTTCGAGAACATTTTCCTAACTATTAATCTTTGAAATTAATTTTTCGGAATCAAATTCATTAACGATAGACAATAGAAATACGACTTTGAGAGGTTTTTTACAGCACAATGTACACACATGTAAATGTCAAAAATCTAATTTTCTAGGAGGAAGACGAAACATTGCTGACTTTGGATCGTTACCAAAATTTGGATTTATCTTTATCGTTATATGTAACCAAGTCTACAGTATTTAAAAAAAAACAACATAAAGATCACGTTATCTCTTACATTAATAATAGCGTTTCTTAGAATAGAAATACATCGCATAGAATTTCTCGAGAAACTTTGCGATCTCTTACATTTCTCCTTTCTCGAGATCTTAGTTTCAAATCTCTATTTTGCCTCGCGAAAATTTCCAAACGATGTAATATATATATGTAATGAAAGTCAGCCGGCGTTTTTGAAGAATGCGAGCCTTAAATTATGATTCGTTTGATCCCTAGCTGGTAGAGAACGCGTTAACGGATAATAAGGCAAAGAAAATTACGAACTTGTCCGGTTATGGTGAACAAGAATACTAGAAGCAGTCGAAGGGGCCATTTTGCTTTGTACGCCCTGTGGGACCATAATCTATGCGCCCCCGCAGTTATTCCAAATCCGGAAGTGTATATAGTCACGAACGCTGCAAATTGAACGCATCATATATATTTATAGTTTCGAGTTGAATGTAGCATGTATATTTATAGTTCCACGTTGAACGCATCAGGTGTATTTATAATCTGAACTTGACCATACGATATTGTCTTTGCTCATTGTTAGATAGTTTAATAATTCACATTTCTGTGGGCAACTCGTAAATTCGACGAGATCTGAAACTTCGCGCAAACGTTTTTTTTTTATGCGATCCTATTAATCCTTTGACCGCGAATGTTTTATGTAATAACATATCATAATTTACTTGTACAATTTATGTGAAAACTTTTATGTAATACAATATAATATATATATATATATAAATTATATATATACTGAAAATAAAATAAATATATATAATATATATATATATATATATATATATATATATATTGTATGTATGTATATATAGGTATATATATAGATTGGTTTCCTAACTTATCGTTTCATAATAATATTTGGAAGTTGAAGTTAACGCAGCAACCTAACAACTTATTAACATTGAACTTCAGACGAATTTATTCGCAAGTAACAGCTTGGAATATATTTATATACAAACTTTCTGCGCACGTTTGATGATCAAAATCAAAATCGATCGGTCAAAAGGGTTGGTGGATTACGTTTTCGTTTTGGCAAAGAAGCGGGGAGAAAATATTTCCACGAATAGAAAATGAAATCGTTTTGGAATCGATACTGCACGAGGCGTGAAACATATTTCATTTATTTGTTTCTTTATTATTATTAACGGGCAAAAGCCCAATAAGTACAAGAGAAAAAAAGATATATACAATAGCGTTGACACACAGACAAAGTCTCATACGTAGAACGTAAAAAGGAAAACAAAAAGAAACAAAAAAAAATTGATATACAATTAATGAGGAAGAAGTAGATAAAGTTTAGATTTAAAGCTATTGATATTGTTGGTGAAAAAGATGATGCGGTTACAGATATTTTACCGATACCGCGTACAATAATTACTTTGATACTTATTGGTATTCGTATGTCACTGAATTTATCTCAACACTACTCCTAAGCACGGATTAACCCTTTCGCAACTGATAACGTACCAACACGTCAAAGCTTCACTTCTGTACAGAGTGGAGAAGCTCGTATCGTAATCTTTACGTAATCGTGATAACCGAGAAGTCGTTTTCGCCGAACGTCAATCGTATAGAATTCGCGTAATTTGCATGATCCGCGGCCAAGAACGGTGTCATAGATTAATAATAATCGGGCAAGAAATGTAACCCGGGGTTATTTCAGTCGTCAGTACTTTGAAATTTTTGTAATTCAATCGCGTGTTTTGACGTTGAGAAGCGCAGTTATATCTCCGCCCCGCTCATTCTTAGTCAAATTTATTAGCGCTAGAAAAGGTGACGTTTCTTTCTCTAATCTTTAAAGGGAAAAAGATTCGAACGAAATCTAATTTAATTCCCGAAAAATTAATGTGGCGAAAATTATTTGAGTTGTAATATATTAGGCCGCGGAAAATGTTTCCTTTAATGTTTATTTGGGCGAACTAAAATTCCTTCAAATGTACTTTATTTAAACGCCTTCGAGAATTGATATTCGTTCAAATTATATTAGACTGATATTTGTTCGAACTATATTAGGTTGTTGCGTATGAAATGGCCGATTTTATGTAGCTCACTGTTTCCTGGCCATTAAATTAACTAAAGGTAACACTAAACGAGATTTACTGTTCATAAATGTAAGGCTTGAAGCTTGTTGAATTTGACGCTATTGACAGATCAGTGAATTATTTTGAAAAGGGACATCAAAATAATGAAATTTGCTTCATTTTTAATTTTATTTATGCATGGACAGATATAATTTGTCAATGGAGACAACTTAAACGTTAGTTTGGAAAATTTCCACGCTGAAAATGTAAACCTTGAAAATTGACCTTATGATCGTTTAAAAGAAGCGCTTAACAATGATAGTTTACATATTTCACTTGAATCTCATACTCATTAATCTTTTGCACTCCTATATCGACTGACACTCCACACTTTCAAATTGCCAATTTGAATATGTATTATAATTTGCATAATAGAAACAGGAAATGCCAAGAAAGTTTCACAGCCAATTCGATCAACACAATTAGTTTAAATTGCTTCCCATCGATCAACTGTCTTTTGCAGTACATTTCAAATAAAACGCTTAAGGTAATAGATGTACTGTAGTTCTTGGAAAGAAAATTGAAAAAAAGATTGGCGGATCAAGGGTTAAATATGTTATTACAGGTATATTTTTTAATCGATTAGTAATCGGAACGTCGTATCTTACTTGAAACTGCGTTGTGCTTATAATGTAATTAATGGTATTGTCACGTGTTCTCACGTATTGGAATCCTTTAGTAGTTTGCCACGTCCTTCACAGCTATTCGACGCCAAACTCTTATGTTAGTGGAAGCTCGTACTACGCTATACGATATTAACAATGCTCTCAACTCGATGCTACAGCATGTTAACATGTATCGTAAAATCCATCGATTTATTTTCCACTCCGCTAGCTGCTTTAGAATCTCAATTATTACGTTGCTTAAACTCTTACGATTAATCTGCATTTTTCTTTGTACTCTAAACGGTTTAACCCCCCCCCCCCCCCATAATAAAACATTTTGAGCCATATAAAATCGACCATTTCATTTGCAACAATCTAGTATAATTTTGAACAAAATATCGGTACAATTCTAGAACTTGTGAATATACGCGTCCATGGTAGCGAAAATGGTTAAATAAAATTACATTCGAAGGAATTTTAATTCGCGCCTCACTAAACCATTAAAAGGGAACTTTTTCCAAGTCCAGTTCGATTTATGCTTACCCCATAGAGTGGTGAGAAGTTTTGGCTTCCGTGAAGATGAGGTAGAGTCCGTAAATAGCGCCAAAGTGGACGAAAATTTGCGCCAGTAAATCTGGCCACATGAAACGTGGAACGTATTCCGCTTTACTGCTTCGATAACTTTTGTCCACTGACAAAAAGTCATACGTTTCCGTCAATCCACGATTCTTCAAGTCACTCCCCTCCGTTTCGTTTTCCAACGTGTGATACACGGTAGGAGGCACCCTATCCTTGTCCGGAGACATTTTTCTCGCCGTTGATTCACGATTTCAAATCACTAAAGTCACTTAAATGCGATCCAATTCTGCTTTCTGCATCTTTAGATCCTCTTCGAATATGCGAAGACTTAAGAGTCTTTAGAAGTTACTTCTGTAACGAGAACGAACGTTATTGTAATAATTATATTCTTCCCCGAATTTTATCGCGAAGCTTCACGGACACTTGATTAACAAGAATTGGCGATCATTAATTATTTCGTATCATCGTGAAATTTCAAACAATTCACCTGCGTGAAATGTTCATTTAACCTGTGGTTGCATATTTGATATAATTCAGAGAAATTGTAAACTCCGAGTTGATGATTATTATTTTCTCGAAGATTCTCGTTGTGCAATTGTTGGATAATAAAAGCGCCTGATTATTAAGTATTCGATATTATTCTACATTTTAGGACGGTTCATCTTCGTGAAGTATTCATTTCCTTATCGTTGCGCGTTTGAAGTAAATTAGAAGAATTGTAAAACTACAAGTTGCTGATCCTTAATTATTTCCCTATAAAAGTTTCATTCCGCAATTGTTAAATGAAAAAAAGTTTCGGATCATTAATTATTCTATATATTATTCGAAAATTGAAAACGATTCAACTTCACGATTATTAATTTCGCTTATCGTTGCATGCGTGCGAACTGCATTAGAAGAAATTGCGAATTGTTCATGAAATTAAATAAGTGGATACAGCGACGAAATCTGTCAACTATACGCTTACCGGCAAAAGTTAAGAAACAATGTAATCATTTGCAACGTTCTGTACATTCTTCGCCTTTCGAACGAAACAGCTTAGGGTAAAAAATAATATAATGCCAATAAACAATAAGTTATCCTATTTTTAATTCTAATTTATATACCATGGAAAATGAAAGGGTACACAAAAATATGCAACGGATTACATTGTTTCTTAACTTCTGTTCGCATGCGTGATTCCTTCTTTGTATCGTAACGACTTGTTAAAGGTCATTCAAGCGACGTACAATACTGTTTTGCGGTGATCGATATAATTGCAATCCGGCACCTATGAGTCGACGAACCGCTGTACGATATTACAACTACACGTAACAAGCATCTGAGAAAGGACTGAAGAAGGCTGTTCGAATGTTAACGGACACTAACTATCGATCGGGGATAATGTCACGTCTGTTATCACCGCTCGCATTGATAAAAGTGTTTATTCTCAGATACCCGAGGTACTATCATTGACCGTGAGATTAGGCTGCTAGATTTCGCCAATAGAAATGTATAACGTATCCCATCGTGTCAAGTTCGCAAACGACGAAGTCGGGGAAACGGTAATTAGTATAAAATCAACGACGAAAGAGGATTAAGATTCGGGGAAGGAAATTTTGTAATTGAAAGAAATGGAATGTTTGCATGTTCGCGAGCTCATCGGGATAACTATTAACATTGGTACACGTTCTTATTGTAAATTGCGTATTTACCGGTATGTTGGAATAAGTAAATAAATAATTGACAGTGTCGTTGATTAATCCCGTTAATTGCTCGGATCAAACTTGTATAAAAAGATTGTACGAAGGTTTACCAAATCAAACAATTGAAGTGGTGCAGAATGAAATGGGATCCGTTTATTATTAACAGATTCGGAAAAAGTGATTATTAATTAGTTATGGACATTCTTGTAATTACCAAACTCGCAGCGTTTTATAATTTTGCCCAAGCGAACGTGTATTCGTTTGATTTAAATATAAAATATACATAGAAAATTAAGCCCTCATCCCGGAAATGTTCAACGCGTCTTATAGTTAGACTGTTTTATAATTAAGTTTGCAAAAATAGAAACAGATTCCATATACAAAATATTTAAAGGGAAGTACAACGCGCAATATTTAGGTGAACAAACATATCGATGGTTTCAATTTAATTCAATTTATTTATCTTTCATTATCGCGTGGACTTTTAAAAGTCACCAACGACCACTTTACGTCGAACGATTAAGTTTTCACTTAGCGTTCTTCCGTTACGTTATTACTTTCAACAGCTTATCGCGATTTACGCGTTTCTAAGGCCTGGACGTGGAAGCACCTGTACTTGAATGAACAAATTTCGCTGTACTATCGATAATGTTCCCCGAAAACTCCAGGTGTCTTCTGTGTACTAAAAAATACACTCGCCAGGTGTTCTATTGTATTTGCGAAAGATAATTGAACGGTTTAAACGATAATCCGATACGATCTACTAGAGTTCCTTTATTATTCGTATCGAAAAACACTAGTAAAAAAGGAGGCGGGAAACGATGAGAATGGAAGAGTAATGCGTTTGGCGCCACGCGTCTCGGATAAAACAGGCTGGATTTAATATTGCTTGCCTGATAGAAACGTGAGATGGTATTTTCCTTGCGAACGCATCGAGATCCTCGTGAAAGTGACGCAAATGTTGATAATAATAGGAAAGAAATGGGGAAACGAGAGAAACAATGTGACTGGCGTCACGCGTCTGTATCCGTAGGGGGTGAAGGTAATATTCTTGTACCACCGGGTGCGTCTATTGTCTTTATGTTGATGCCTTAGAACGCAATAAACCGTAGAACAACGTGGAAGAATTTTCTTCACGAAAGCTTAGCTGTTCGCAAATACTTTGGCACATTTTAATTAAACGATATTCGTTATGCATACAGTGAGAGTTAAAAAAATATATATTTGTAGCAAATAAATAAGTGTGGCGTAATAATAATAGAATTGTAGCATTATAGCAAATGCATTATAGTGTAATTGCGGTGCAATTTAGAGTAAATCAATTATTGTATTATACAGTAAATTGGATACTCAGTTTCGGTTCTCGTCGTGTTTTAGATGTTTCGTTGACTTCTGCGTGTTTCTTTTCTCAGCTTACAGTTAGAATTAAAAGTGAGTATACATACACCTTACAAAAATGGAATTATGGTATAATTGTCGTATTGAATGTAGCGCAAGTAAAAGTATAATGTAGCAAAGAAATACATATTGAGTAATAGTACAATTACAGTATTATTCATGATAAATAAATTCTAATATAACTACGATGTAATTTACACCGAACAAATTATAGTGTAATGTAATTTTTCAATTCCTCTGAATCTTCATTGCTACATACTTTCTCTTCCATTTTCAATTTTCTATTATTGCCTTATTCTTTTCTACGTTTATAGTCCGTAGTTAATTACAGTATCTGAAATAGGTATTGGTGTATTACGAATTTCGAATTTCTACTCGTATTTCCTTCAACTATCTTCGTACATCTTAAACACATTTTGATTGAACTTGTCATTACTCTAAGAATGATAAGATTTTTCATAGAAGACAGGTATTCATACGGTTTTTTCTCTGCTGCGGTGTACAATTTACCAGGGTATTATTTTCATCATAATTATTCACGCGTTTCTTCGTTGCAGCATGCTCAATATTTCATTCGAAATAACGGAGTACTTCTATTTTTCGACGTCGTCGCAGACGGTCATTATTTCTCAATCAGCATCCAATTCTGGACTCGAGTCCGATTAGGTGTTCACGGAAAATTACATTTTTAATCGGACCGGTGTTTACGAGGCTCGTTAGCAACCGTTCGATTCGCATATGATACAAATATTATAGAACTGATAATCGTGTAACTTGTCGTTTCGATCATTTTCATCGTTCTCAATTTTGTTGGAAGCAAATACTGTTTTCACGCACATTTTGAAATTCTTAACCGGATTTGTCATTGTTATAAAATTCTTGCAATTCTCTATGAACGGAATAGAAAGATTAATACTATTGTTACGAGGCTGGGCCGCGAGCAGCGCGAGAGGCCGGCGGATATTTGTTTAGGAATACGGTATGAACTTGTTAGCTTGGAAGCGCGAACGAACCTGGCGCGAAAGCAGGGAGTGGCTAAGATTATTGACGACGAGGACGTACCCGATGCGAAATCGGGGAGCTGCTAGGAAGTTGGTACAACGTCGCAGACGAACCCGATGCGAAATCGGCGAGCTGCTGGGAGGTTTGTAAATTCACAGACGAACCCGATGCGAAATCGGGGAGCTCAGGATGCGGACGAACCTGATGTGAAACCAGGGAGCCGCTAGGATGGGCGAGTTGCGTGAACGAAACCGATGCTAAATCGGGGAGCCACTAAGGTTGGAATGAGCTTTAATTCGAATACAGAGTGTTGCGAACGAACCTGATGCGAAATCAGGGATTGTTAGTAAAGGCCTCGTAACTAGTAATTATCTAATATATCGATACAGCTCGAGCGATAAAGCTGTATCGTGTAGGATCGTTACTTTGATTTGGATTATGATATTGAAGGTTGGGTTTGATTAACGACTCTCAAGTTTACCACGGGCAATGAAGAATATAATACTGAATAGTGTTATACAATTGTCAATGACGCGGAAGTTGAGTGTTGAGAAGTTAAAATATGTTACCTATTTGATGCTCGGTTTTGACGCACTGGCAATGCGGGAGGTTGATTCGAGAAACGAGTGTAGAGGTTGCCGTAGTAGGATTTATACCGACTCGCGGATCCTATACGGTTTAATGTTGGTCCGAAAGGGAACTTGCGCCCGATCTTGCTGGAACAGACGATTCTCAAACGTACGCGAAGCAGAGTAACGTCTTGATTTCTTCGTTGCTACTGCCCCCGAGGCTTAGATTTCGGGGGTTTATATATACCGAAATCGAGCGAGGAATTCTTGAAGATTTCCATATAAAGAAATGTATGAAGATGTTAGACGCTGAGTCAGTTCTGCTTCCAGCAATCCGGGGGCAAACTCCCTCGTACCGGGGGAGATAACTCTAAACAGTGCATCTTTTCATTTTCCTTTCTAGACGAGAGCTGGAAGAAATTCCAGTGAACGAAATAATATTTTAAAATATTATCCACGCGTAACACTATTATTAATAATAATAGCTTTTGCATCGACTTTGCGAAAGTACGAGAAAAAATCTGACCCTGAAATACATCAAAAAAAAAAAAAAAAGGATATTCTGCAATATTTTCTATTTCAAGTCGCAGTTTGTACGCGAAGACTAGTTTTTCTATTGCTATAACGATGACGTTGCAGGTTCCAATACAATTAATTCATACTTGACTCTAGAAGCGACTTCTAAACGATGACGTTTTACATTTTCAATTATACTGTTTATCGTTAACTTATTGTAAACCTTTGTTACTTCTAAATACTTTATCGTAAACTGCAAGCGCTAATGGCATTAAATAAGCCGATGCGATATTAAATAAATGAATGAAAAAAGAATACGCTGAATGTCTACGTTAAACATTGAATTTGATACGACGCACGAGATCGATAAATCTGCGTTATTAAATCGGGATTCGTAATTTCCGTGCCATGTCTGGTCTTTCAATTTGTAACGATACGAGCCTTTGACCAAAATTTATTGTTAGGAATTCATAGTTCACGGCCGAATCGTTTTCCTTCACAGCAGATTGTGTTTCTCAGAAAGTCGCGTCTTTATTGAAGCTGACGTAAATCGATCAGCTGGCAGCAATCGAGGCGACGACGTATCGCTCGTGAACTTTTAATAATCTGTGCCTGTGGAATTTCAATTTCTACAACGATTTCTGTTACTTGTACACTTCGTTAGAATTCTGTTACAGACAATTAAACAGATAAAGGAAGAAGGTGTTAGTTGAATAAAGTAAAACGAGAAACGTGCAGTTTGTGTGAGAAGCGAAGGAAACGATATACCATTGTCATGCCGCTAATAAAGATTCGTAGAGAACGATTTTGTTGATGTTTTATGGACGAGGTTCGTTGACGCTGCGATAGTACTAAGGTAAATGACCCACGTATTGTCACTCTATTTATAATTACCACTTGAATTCGTTTATTTAATAGCAAAGTAACTTATAAAGAATCGTAAGTAAAGAAATTTTCATACTAAATTTGGACTTCAATTTACGTGACAACACGTAAACATTGTATATTCATTTACACTTAATATTTATAAACAAATATTGGGAGGTTAATGTGCCGTTATTAAAACGTGATTAAAACGTGACCAATGTAATTATAAAGTACAACACGTGTCACAATTCAGTAAGGCGACACGTTTACTAGATATCTTATATCTGTTACACAAACTGACTTGTTAACATATGTAAAACGTGTTTCTGTTTAAATGGAAAGTTTTCAAGCGATAGTACGAACGACCGTGAACTTTGTTGTACATTTTCAATTACGCAGTAATGAATTTACTATATCGAACATATGAAACAAGAAAATGATCATAAATAAAAGAGCGATTAAAGAATATTACGCTCCAAATTTGGACGATCTTTATGTTAACGACGTTCTAAAATAGTAAAATAAAATTACGCAACAACCTTGAAGTGGCAGTAAGTGGTACAAACATTTACCCTATAATTTGGCCGATTACCTTCTTTTTAATTCTAAGTTATCGGAACATTCCCGGAAGATAAAGAATATATAGAACCTTACAAATGACTACCTTGTTTCTTAACATTAAAACTACCAACGACTAAACTATGCTTATATGCAACAGAGAAATAGAAATGATAGATACTTGGAAAATATGTATACGTATATTGCAAATGAAATGAACCTTTATCTTTTGTGTCCATAGAAAATCCATGGAAAATGGAATAGTCTCAAAACTGCTGCATTACTGTAAGTTTATATAACTTTTGTAGTAAATTACTAGCCGGTCATTTTGACTTGGTAGTTTTAGTGTCAAGTTTTATCGCCAAGTGTATATTGCTGTAATATTTTTTGCAAGTTGAACATTGCAGATTAAAAAATCCGCCTATTCGACAGTCTAACACGAGCTGAACACGAGCTGAGCCAATCCGTTATCAAGCAGAAATGAAAAGTATATCGGCAATTAAAAGATGCGAGAGATGAAAGAAACAGTGTTATTAGGTCATCCGATAAGCTCGTTCCGAATTTTATGGACGTAGCAAGAAGTATGTACTTTCAAGTCAAGTCGAATTTGTGATAATATTAATCCTTTCGCCACTAAAGATGTATATTAATTATATTATTTAATTTAACTCTCTATTTCATACCTTTCGGCTATTGAAGACTTCCGGTTACACCGAATTTTTATCCTAGTTTTCTCTTTTACACAACCTGACCGTATAACATTACCTAAGTAACCTAAATTTGTACTCTATAATAATTTCCATCGCTGTCTAATCATCCTAACCATCCATAAACGTAACTATAAACTTGACCTTGAAATATGAGATATGAAACACAGAAACACAGTATGTATATAACAGATAAACATAACGCTACTAAAGACGTATATATACGTCCTGAAAAATTGGACACTCGTCATGTAAAAATATACGTATTCGTTTTCTGAAACACGACACCCACTTTTACTATAATCTATACTTAGAATTAATTATCCGAAATATGCAAATATTTGTAGCCATATTGCTTTTCTGAATGCTGAATGTATTTAATTTAGCGAAAGAGTTAATCGATGAATGTTTCAATGAAAACTTCATCGTTTAATCTTCAACTCGCTATCCTCGAAATTAGGGTAGTTTCAGGTTAAAACGTGATTTACACTTTAAACTGGATTTCGTTTGTTCAATCAGTATAAAAAGTAGCGAAAAGAAATTAGAATTACTTTTAAACGCGTGAGATACACGCGTGAGAATTGTTTCAGATTCTTTGCAGTTACAATTAATTATAATTAAATACTTTACTGATGGACTACACATTTAAAAGTTGGCTTTTTCCGCGAAATTGTTTTATCACATTCTTTGATTTCTTCCTCTTAACACTCTTCAAATAGTAAAAATAGTAAAATCGCAAATTTATCAGCAGAAGTTCGCTACGAGTACTGTGCTGTAATCCTGATCGTGACTCAGCTAAAAATATTTATCGACCGACTTATCGGAGACGTGTGTAAAATGTGCAGGAAAACTTGAATGAATAATCGAGGTTCGTGTTTCTTGCCACCGCGAAACCGTAAGTCAAGCCTGATTCTAATAAAGTTTCATTCATAATCGAAAAATAGCTATCGTTTAACCGCCAATTAATACCGATTTATGCTTCCTGTTTATTCGAATTTCCATTCCAGTACCTCATTTAGAGCTTCCAACTTTAACTTCCTTAAGGGGGTAGTCCCAACACGTGACGTCACAGATTTCGTAGGCCTGGTAGATTTCGTTACAGTAAAATCATTCCTTCCAAGCATGTGGCTGCCTGACGAATACGAGGCGGAGCCACTGTCGTTTTCGTTCACGAAAGCCTAAAGTAATTCACAGCTGGTTATTGTGCGACAGCCGGGCAAGGGGAGAAATCGTCTCAAGGCAGCAGCGTTGCCAAGAATCGGAGACAGCGTTGCCGCATCGCCGCCGTGACAATTCATCGCAACGATAGCATGAGAGCGGTTGATGGTCCGACTATGATATCCGTACGAAATATTTTGGTCGTGAGTTAGCGCCGCTCACAAATTAATCTTTCTTTTCCTACATTTTTTTTGTTAATTCATAACTACATGACAATTCCTTCCATAGATTTACTATTGATATGATTTGTTAATTATAGAATCATTTAGCTTCTCTGACACCTCATAAATAAAAGAAATCTATTTCAATAATACTTATCGTTAATAAATATGGTTGGATTGAAGTACAAGTGCGTGGTATGATTTCATATATTTATTGGATCGAGGAAATATTAAGTAATACTCGTAAGTAGAAGAATCCGTGGCTAGAGAGATAATCGCATAAAACGTGCTCCGAAATTATCTCTGCGTATACTTCAGAGTAAAATATTCTTAAAATTTCTTTAACATGTTTTGAAATTACTGTCACTTATTGGCATATTGTACAGTTACGAATAAATGAATAACGTACTTGTGACCAAAATGTTAAGTATGGGTTTACAGTCTGAACACGTAGTCACTCAGCCAATCCAATCATTAAGATCATTCTTCAAGCTTCAAAATATAAATATGTAAAATAGTTTCAGTTAACTGAATTTACAACTTCTATTTACAATAGACTCCCGATTATCCAGCCCCGTTTGAACCGGCCTTCGTTTTATCCGGCCACATTTTTGTTGATATAAAATATTCTGTAATTATTCACTTTCTTGCATAATTATTGTCACATGTATTTGTCATTGTTTAAATACGCATCCTCATATTAATTTTTTTTCTATTCGTGCATAAAGAACATATAATAATTTAAAGTGAAGATTGCTTTTTCACGCGAAATATCTCGAAAAGATTGGTTTTTGATTTTTATAACTACGGTTCACTTTTCCAAAAAATCTAAAAAAATTGGGGATAATAGCTATAATAATATGTTGTTACCATAAAAACATAAAAATAGTACTTTTACAGCTACACAACGAAATCTGCATTTTTCATATAAGTGTAGAGTTTTTCATATGTTATACCTAAGTTTTGCGGCAAAAAAATCCGAAAACATTCTCCAACATGTTACCATACATATTACTTTTCAAAATGTAAAAAAAATGATGGTACGACTACATTGAATTATGCCTATGCGTGTGTTGTGGACGCGCTGCGTTGCGTTACGTCTAAAAGGCATCGCTGCTTGTTTTGCTTTTCCATAAACATATCGCAGTGCCGGTTTCCGAGCGCAAAGCAAAACGTGCGGTAATTTTTTACAGGAGGAAAGCGTCGTCGACACACGTATAGGCAGAGTTGAATGTAGTGGTACATCGAATACTGCTGCACTCGCAACCATCTCTCATTTGGTCTTCATCATTAGGCGGCCCTCGTGCATAACAGTTGAACTAAACTTCATACGTATTTTGCTCTGTTTTATCGTCAATATGGCGAAGTTATCCGAGAAAGCATGCCTTTACGCGATACAACTTTTCGTCCTTATATGAGAAGCTTTTGAGTCGAACGATAGCTCATTCAAAAGAGGAGGCTTCAACGCAACGTGATCAGGTATTCATTTCATGCAGACCATTCTCTCCGTATCAAAAAAATGCTTGGATTCGACGACTGTCAAGCTAACACTTTTTGCTCCGCTTTACAATGCTCATATTACTACATATCAACATAATTTGACCACAAGACTATCTGATCACGTTGCGTTGAACCCTCCCCTTTCGAATGAGCCGTATTTTCGAGCCAAAATTCTCCCATATAAGGACCAAAAGTTGTATCAGGCAAACCCATATTTTTGGCCCATTTTGTCGGTAAAGTCAACTCTCTGTCATACCTGGGACTATCCCCTTAAACCATTCGAGCGTATATCGATAGAAAATTTTGCGAATCCGTAGAAAATATTATGCTTAACCATTGCAATTTATTCATTGTAAAACGGATACTAGCTTTTTTACAACGATCGCGTCAAAGACTACGTATATTATCAAAATACGTAGAATAACATATCTCTCAAATGAACATTATTATTCTTATAAATTGTCTATTATTCCGCGACAAAAAAAAACGTTTTTCTCAATTGTTAAGGAAATTTATTTTAAACAGTAATACTAGCTAAGGATCAACCAAGTGCTTTGGTACTAAAATTTTAAAAAAACTCAAAAAATGGAGTTAATCGTTTTGGCCTGCGAGCGATTCATATAGAAATAAATGTTTATTTGATATTAATACTGATAGTAGAATACTATCACTAATAGTTTATTTTAAATACTAATACTAGCTTTGGAACTAAAATTCTGAAGAATTGTCGCTTTGGCCAGCGAGCGGCTTATATAGAAATAAATATGTATTTGATTGGACATATCGAGTGTCTGCGAAGTGCATCGACGAATCCCTATAAATAATTACTATCGTCACCGCGTTCCAAGGCTAAATCTAGCATCAATTGCGTGTGTAATATAACGAACCAACAAAGTATCCGTGCAGCGAACACGTCGATGATTCCACGTGCCTCTCCAGACCGAATCTATATACATACTAGATGTCAATCCGAAAAATCGATCTCGCTAACCATACTCGAGGTTATCTACCAGTTCGTAAATTGACGGGCGGATCCCACTTGTGAATCACACGTGCCTCGATTCGGCTCGTACATTTTCTACTGTGTAGAGACGGTAATTAACTATTATATATAACGAGAGGAAGTATGCACGAAATACAATGATAAATAGTGAGTCACTCTTCCGTTCCTAGTAACCACCATTTTTTCGTTATTAACGCCACGACATACGCTTATCAGGCACGATTGCGATTCCCACGTATTTATCTTTTACTCGTATCAGGTCCACGCCTTATGAAACATTTCCCTGGAACACTCCAGACTTCAGATATGTACTCGAATTAGTCAATCATAAACTACGTCACACGTAAATTGTAAATTTATTTCACAGTGGAATATTGTATTGTACGATCTTCTTGTATTATCGTAGATTTGGGATTGCTATACCGTTGTTGGAATATCTTTTTCCACGATCTTCTTCTTGTATTAACCATTTGCAATACGGGAAATTGTAGCAACGTTTCAGAAAGTATTTTGGATTTCGGTTCGAAGCTATCAAAATTTCAAAACTTCGAAGCGTCCACTGTCGATATTAATTTAAATTGTTTGCTTTAAATACCGATACGCAAAGTGTTAATATAAATATGGGATTGTTATATCGTTGTTGGAATATTCTTACGTACAATCTTCTTCTTGTATTATTATACATTTGGGATTGTTACATTGTTATTGGAATATTCTTTTATACGATCTTCTTCTTGTATTAATATAAATATACATAGCTATTGGTATATTCTTTCGTACAATTTTCCTCTTGCATTATTATAGATTTGGGATTTACAGTTACATTGTTACTCCAATATTCTTTCGAACAATCTTCGTATCGATATTTTCTTATTAAAGATATGAAATTCTTATATTATATTCTTACACGAAATTTCCTGCGAGACCAGTTTCCCGGTTCCTTATTCGCAATTTTCCTATACCGTTATATTCTCATATAACATCGTCTTCAGCGTCGAAGTTCCTCACAATGGATCCTTATATTCTTATAACCTCGCACCGAATCGTGCTCAACTTTATTTTCAAAGTTTCTTCGTTTTTATTATATTTCCATCCCGCAAACTTTTGCTTTTCACATATTCGACTCGAACATCGAACAAACTTTCCTTACTAGATAATAAATTAGTACTCACCATGTGCGCGATTAACGGTATCTAAAGTATCCAGTGTGTTGCAACAACACCCGCGATTACAATCGTTATTATTCAGACGTTACGGTATCGATCCCTCGATCGAAGATTCCGCTTCTACGTGTAAATGAAATCGTTTATCGGGCGCCGATCGCCGAAATAATACTCGTATTAAAGAAATTTACCGTGTAATAAGAATTACAACGCGACACCTGTTCCTCGCGACGCCGGTTCCAAGCATCGTACCACGATCCGCGTAGAGTAGACACTGTTCCCATGGCGAACTTCCGCGCCTCAAATAACGAATCCGCTTGTTCGTGCGCGCACACACGACCATCCCGAACCACACCGAGGAGACACGGATTGGCACGAAGCATCGAAATCTTTGATTAAATCTCGTGTTTATGGACACTAACAAGGAGATGCTACAGTTGGTGGGTCGCCGATTTTATTCAAACTTTTTGTTTTGATTCTAGACCAAAAATAAGCTGCATATGTCCAAGTGTTTTTGACAATACTCATTATTTATAAAAAATATTTAACGTTTAATTTTGTTTAGTATCCTTGTACCTAGTTTGTAAACGAATGTGCAGCAGTAGGATTAGGAAGGATGATGTGGCAATGGTTTTGTAACCGGTAAATTCCGAAGTTCAAATCCCCGGTATGGGTTTAAAATTGTATACTTATTTTTTGTCTATTTACCTTTTTTATTCTACTTTCATGTTTTAAAAAAAGGACATTTTTGTGATGTTACTGATTCTTTTTCTTGACAAATTATATTATTGTAAGGTTAACGTTTCATGTGAAACCAATACAAAAACATTTGAAATTGAAAGTCTCGATAGCCTTAGAACCGTTCGTATTAATGTATTTCGTTTTAGGTCCGAAATGTTCAAGACTTTCAAGATGATTCAAACTTCCAAGAGTTTTAAGACCTCGAATCGGACCCGAATTGATTCGAATTATTCGCCATTTTACAGATTCGAATCGTTTCGAAGCGTTCCAAATCCCATCGCTAAGTACAAGCATCGATTAACGAGAATTATTTTTCTTATGAACGCTTGAAAATTCCTTTGTCCAAACAGATATGTCTATTAATTCTATTCCGCTGTAGGCAGATATAAAAATTCGAAATAATTAGACTACTATAGACATAGTACAGTCGTTTGGTTCGAGTAGTACATCCAGGGATAATTATAATTCATTCGATTTGTATAAAGGCCACATACATTCGTAGCGGCTACGCGAAATTTTTGGATAATAGTACCATTGACTAAGGATTGGCCATCCATTTATAGGAAACATCGTAAATTCGGAATAGTGTAAAAAGTAGAGGTTTCTTTGCGCCCTTTGCGATTTAGAATGGTTACTAGGTTAAATGTACCACGTACTGCCACTTTAAGCTTCGCGCGTAACTTTATGTAACTATTTTAGAACGTCGTTAACATAAAGATCATTCCAGTTTCGAGCATAAAATCGTTCAACGTCGGGTCTACTTCTGAACATTTTTGATATAATAAATTCGTTACTACGTAATTGAAAATGCACAACAAAGTCCACGGTCTTTCTTACTGTCACTTGAAAAGTTCTCATTTAAATAGAAACACGTTTTACATATATTAACGCGTCGGATTGTGTAACAGATACAACATGTATAAGCAAACATCGCGCTTTTACTGAATCATGGCACGTTCCATACTTTATAACTATATTCGTCACGCTTCAATGGTCAACATCACATTTATCTCTTAATATTTATTTATAAATGTTACGTGTGAACGAATATACGAAGACTATGCGTTGTTTCGTAAACCGGAGTCCAAATTTAGTATGAAAATTTTGTTTACCTACGATTCTTCGTACATTACTTTGCTATTAAATAGCATAATTCAAGTGGCAGTTATAAGAACAGTGACAGTACGTGGATCATTTGTCCTATAAGGATTATATTCGATTCGACCATCGAAGTTGATAAAGTTAAACCGCTGTCAATGTTGTTGAATTTGATCTCATTAGCATATCATTGTATTATTCCCATTTCTTTCCGTCGCACAGAAACGCGGATGATGGAAACTAACTACAGCTACAAACAGAAACTTGTTAACGTTTGGCAAGCGGTAAAGTTCGTCTCCTTTAGACGAAGTAGTAATTGCCTGTTATGTATGTATATACCGAGAATATGGTACTCGAATTGCGCAAACGAAGCACGTGAAAAGAAATGACGCATAGTTTAAGGCCGCGATATAGATTCCAGCAGGCCTAACTCGTTCTATTTGTAGTCAAATTTCAGGCGTATCAGCAAATATTCTAAACAGGCTGCGCATCTACGTGACTGACTATATTTGTTGGTAGATCGTTTAGGATGTGACGTGTGTGCGGTATATTAATTATACTTGTTAGGATTTTAAGAACTTGTAAAGATTACGACACGGATGAATGTTACTGTTATTTTTAAGGATTCCAACATCCGCACCTTTTGGCACATAATTTAGTTCACAACCAGGAATGCGTCGAAGTCCTAATTGCACTTTGGGATTTCGATCTTTCCTAGTCGATAGCAGTGACGTGTAATAATCTTAATTCGTATACTAAGGACTAGGAGGACACATCTGGACAACACCCGGGAACAGTATCTAACGGAACCGACGCTCCCCCGACCAGCACGTGACAACAGTACAGTTTTTTGACCATCGTGACGGATTACTCCTTCGAGGGAGTGTTTAAACAAATTCACAAAGGCGCCCTCGAGCTGACAACTTCTCCCTGATAGGACGTGACAATTTTCCCACCCTTATAAACTCGGACTAGGACAGACCTCGAGACGGAAAGACGTCTATATATATGACACGCACTGGGACTTGAAAGGACTTTTTGATCAGAACTTGGAAGAACGGCGCAAGAACATCTAATAGAACTTTCGTACTTGTACGCGAACGAACGTTCCTAACCATAACCGTATAAGTGAACTTTGACATATAAACAGAAATTGTGCTTGCAAATCAATACAATTATTTGCTATATATTCACTGGCTCTAATCACCTTGGAGCCAAACAATACTGGTGAACAGTGATAAACAATGATATTTATTGCTCTTAACAATTAGCTTATAACGGTGTTTCCTAACGCGCGAAGTTGACGTGGCAATTGCTCGGAACGTTCTGTCGTTTTCGTGCTCCGCAAAAATTGTCCTTTCCTCCGAAGCGAGGATCTGGCAATATTTACTATTATTGGCCGCACTTGAGTTCGGTTGCACGCAACATGCGGTCCTTCGGAAAATCAAAACCCTGGGACTTTCCTTTAGGACGCTCGATAGTCCGACATAATCGTTAGGTATTACTATGTATCGCCTGCGCAAAGTTGATAATTCGATGAAAAATTCGTTGACACTTTGAGGACGGCCATATGAAGAGGAATGTTTCGCGTGGAATGAAATTCGACAGCAGCTATTTTACGATTTACTTACGATTAAAGTGACTGGTTAGAAATTTGCCGTGAAAATTATGTTAACTTGCAACTGTGCATTTTCTAGAATATTTCTTGATTTTCTATACAAAATATTAATGTAGATTCTATCGTACTTCAATCACGTGCACTTTGCACATATCTCGCGTGTCTATTCCTTTGGTACGGATAAGTATAGTTTAATCGTCGGTAGTTCTAGTGTTAAACAAGTAATTTCGTTTAGAGTTCCAAACCTTCGAATTTCAAGCCGTTGAATCCCCCGAAACTTTGCAGCGTTTAGCAACGATATTAAATTTAAACGTTTTGCTTTACAAAACGTGGCGCCCGGAAAAAGCAACAAAGAAAACGATTAAGCAACTATTTGCGTTTCGCCTTTCTCAAAGGTTAATACAAAAATGAAAAGTCGTGTATCCCTGATAACATAAATAAAACTATCTTCGAAACGTTTCGCTGTCCCGATTTATATTGATATAGTCCTCTGTGGGTCTGTGGAGAGGGGGAAGAATGGGAGGAAAAAAGAAGGGTGTTGGCGACGTTTCGTCCTGGGCCTGCTATTGGACTCATCAGCAGCGTTGCCAAGAATAGCAACCCACAGAGGGGCACTTCCCTTGCCTCACATACCCGAAAAATGACGACAAGCCCGCCACTTTCCTACCTACTACTCGCGCTACTGCTTGAGAGAGAGAGAGGAGAGAGCTGAAAAGGTATATAACATCAACGCGTCGTATTGTTAGGGCAACTAAGCGATTCGTCCGTACCAGTTACCGATTCTCCCACTACTACTCCAACAATAGGGGAATAAGAAACTTGGTTTGCGGTTTGCGGGGCAAGGGCTGCGACGGGTGGCGCTCTGTGGGTGCTTTTCCTGGGAACGCTGCTCACCAGTAAGGCTACCTAGCAGGCCTTTGCCTTTGATACTGGGATATTTGGAGGAAGGTTAAAGGTGGTATATACATATATGGACGAGGTGATTTGGAGCGAGTGCTTTCGAGAAAGTCCTATTTCGTATGTCCCTCTAGTGATGGGTGCAGGAGGGCCGCCACAAGTCACAACGTTAATTAGACCAATGACTTGCATTACTGTCTTTAAATCCGTGGCCAATACGAGGCACTGAGCTTGGCGTCAAAATGTATAAGTATTCGTACATCTCGTCGGCAAAAGGTCGAACGTGTAACTTCGGTAAAATATCGCGCCACCGTAGCGCTACGGTTCGAGTTGCCGTAACGAAATCAAATTGCACGGATTCAATTATCGTTATTATGACACGAGCAACGGGAATGTGGTATTATTACAGAATTATAGTGGACACAGGTTCTCAATTGACTCGTTATTATCTAGCAAGGTATCAGAGATGGATAATCACGCGTTGTGAGTCATGCACGTTACGTTCAAGAATAAAACTGTTCGATACGATTATGCAGACGCCTTCACGTGTATGTACGTCAATGTTCGCTTTATCGGTAATATCGCATTCACGATACTCTTTTACATTATACTTATGTAACTTGTGTGTACGAGAAGGAAAGCAGGTACAGGTAGGATAAATGACCCACGTACTGCCACTGTTCCTATAACTGCCACTTGATTTCGTTTATTTAATAGTAAAGTAATGTACAAAGGATCGTAGGTAAACAAATTTTCATACTAAATTTGGACTTCCGTTTACGTAACAACGCATAGACATCGTATATTCGTTTACACACAACATTTATAAGTAAAGATTAAGAGGTAAATGTGGTGTTGAACATTAAAACGTGACGAATATAATTATAAAGTATGGAACGTGTCATAATTCAGTAAAGGCGCGACTTTTACTATACATCTTATATCTGTTATACAAACCGACGTTCTATTACGTGTAAAACGTGTTTCTATTTAAATGAGAACTATTCAAGTGATAGTACGAAGGACATTGGACTTTGTCGTATATTTACAATGACGTTGTAATGAATTTATTATATTGAACATATAAAAAAAAATGTTCATAAATAAACACGATGTTGAACAACGTTATGCTCCAAACAGAAACGATCTTTATGTTATATAAATTCTAAAATAGTTAAACAAAGTTACGCGCGAACCTTAAAGTGGCAGTACGTTGTACATCTACCTGATAACGTTTCATTTATTTTCGAAAATCGGATAACGTGAAAAGGTCTACAGATGCTGATACATCGATTGCTACGCGAAATCATAACGATCTTTATATCTTGCTATAATAATATGATATTGCTATAAATTTATATCTTTTTATCTCGCGTATTTCAGGCGTGACTTGTTTTCCAGCTCAATCGACTTATACTCGAAATACTCTCGCTCTTACCGCATCGCGACCGAACTTCTAAGCAAAACATAACGCGAGCTCGCCGTGTATCTATCTAGTCATACCACTCGCGTGTGTTTACACCTCAAACTTTAATTCTGTAAGCGGTTCCCGGAATTTGTGATCCCCCCCCCCCCCCCCATCGTGTTTACATTTCCGCAGAGTGAACGTACTTCGGGGTTTCCATGGCGAACATTCAGCGTGTAGCCGTGGCCCTTTGCACGTGGCTTTCGTTGTATCTGTAGTATTTTAATGTTATTCGCGTATTACGTGATATAAACATATATGCACGCGCATATTCTTTTATAATACATACATATAACATGAAATAACTAATAATATATATACAATATATAATAATATATATAATAATATATATAATATAATATATAATAATATATATAATAATATATATAATATAATGTATAATAATATATATAATAATATATAATAATATATATAATAATGTATATAATATGTATATAATATATGTAATATATAATAATATATATATATATATATATATATATAATATATGTAATAATTATCTGTAATAATATATGTAATAATATGTAAAATATATAGGTAAATAGATAATCGTTACTTTCGGCTTCACAGCGAAGAAAAGTGGACTTGGTTTACATTTCGCTTTTCATTTCTCGCTCTCTGCTCTTTTGTACATACCTCTTACCTAATAATCAATTATTAATAACCTTGATTGCATAAACTCTATGCTAATCTTAATCCCAATTGAAATATATTTGCATATCTGTGTACTATTTTAAATAGTTGTGCGATTAATAGTGGACTCATTCATAGTGAATGTTCAACTCGAACATTTGTTGAAGTAGAATATCTATAAGAACAATAAAATGATCTCATTTGAGCACGTTGCGATTTATTATGTCGGATTATAAGGTATCGCGATTGTCTTAGACGCCTTTTAACATTACACCCCATAGTTTGCGAGAAATATTGCAATATATCTGCTCGTGGCGCCGCGATAATACTCGAAGGGTTTCCCCTTCTTTAAAATATTATTTCCAATTGTAAATCTATCAATTTGCAAATCACCTTCGTAGCGTTGCGTTTATCGAGTACCGCGATTATTCAAACTCGCTTGATTAACCAAGGTAGCGTTGCGACATTTTCCCATCGCGATTGTTTAGTTTGCTCAATTAGCGTTGCGTTAAGAAATGATCGCGTTTGATCAAGCAGCGTTGCGATTACGTCAAAAGTGCCCAATGATCTTTCACTGAGATCGCGGAAGCTGATCTATGGTAGATGTACAACGTACAGCCAGTTTAAGGTTACGCGCGTAACTTTATTTAACTATATTAGAACGTCGTTAACGTAAATATCATTTCAGTTCGAAGCATAATATTGTTTAACGTATCTCCTTTACTTATGAATATTTTGTTCATATCTTCGATACGATAAATTCATTACCACGTAATTGAAGGTGTACGACAAAGTCCACGGTCTTTCGTACTGTCGCTCGAAAGCATGTCATTTAAATAAGAAACACGTTTTACATTGGTATATGAACACGTCAGTTTGTGTAACAGATACGAGATGTATTGGTACATCGAAAGGATAATGTGCTTGTTTGAAATTTGTTTAAAAGGAATGGGATGGTGGTTAGGATGGGTCCTTATTTCGCAGCAAACTCCTCGATTGGCGGGACCAGGGCAATCGTTATTATTTATCGTACGATTGCCAATCGTATCATATGACAATATAATACACGTATTAATTATACTGCAAATAATAGCGAGCAAATCGGCTGCTCATAGGGATGACAATTTTTGCGTATAGTTAGATAGTTTCATAGTATTAGAGTCTTATAGTACAGTACCGAGAGTTCAATAGAGAGCGTTATAAATAAACTCTTACGTTGCGAATTGAGGTTCAAGGCCACGATTTTAAGAATCCGTAAAAAATACTATCGTATCCCTTTTCGTTGAGGGATACTTGACCCTGTGCATCGTCTGTGTTGGGACATCTTTTATATAACAAAATTTCTCGGCTTTTAGTGGGCCAATTTCGATGCTCCTTGGCTTAAATTAAAGGGGAATGCCCCGAGAAGTCGTAGACTTTTGCTTCGTGCCCCTAGCATATCGTTTACCGTTTCAACACCGCGATTACAGAAAGTTCATTTACCTACCGAAACAATTTATCGCCACACGTGGCAGCACTTGCCAGCTTAACCCTTTCTCTTCCCCTATCGAAAGTCCCCTAACCTTCACACACCCCTATATCTCACCCCTTTAACCTCTAACACAACTTTTTAAACCTTTCCATATTTGTATCTCTGAAAAATGTCCTCCAACGCGTTGGTTCTTTTTCTCTTTATCTTCTATTAATTTTAATCGATAAACCGGAAAGAGTTACTAGTCGCCGACATCTCCAGCATTGCTGGCAGTGGCGCCACGAATCAACGAAGCTAGCCTGCAGTTCGGGTATGCAGTGTTTTCGCAATCCGTTAAATATTTCTCCGTAGACGGCAATATTCCCCCTTTTTTTTCTTGTTCCTCTTCCTCTACCGTAGTAACGCGCATGCACCGTTGAGACAGCAGCTTCCACGCGGAAAACCGTGCTTTCGAACGTACGGCCGAGGGGGGGAGAGAAAAGGGTAAAACCGGGTGGAAAACCACAGACGAGCTAAGGGGTAGTTCGATGGCTGCAACCTTTCACGCAACGGCGCGATTAAATCCGTTTTAAATTCCAGTAAGCAGCTGACCGATTCAATTTCTCGGTTCACGCATCTTTTAACGGTGCTTCTCGCCCGCTTGCAGCGAGAAATTGCAGTGTGCGTGTGCTGTAATTGCGTTAACAAAATAAAGGGTGTAAATAGATATTGGGTTAGGCTGAATCGTTTCGCGAGAACAGTTGACCGTGACTCTCGGCTTGAGCTTGTAATAATAATTGAGAGTGATTTAATCGGTGATTAGTGTCGAGTGACGGATATATTCGTTTACAGTGATGATTCTTTGCAGGTATCGGCGAAGATAAAGGGGAATATGGTTGAAGTGGACACATGTGATTTATGGGTTTAAGTTACCAGGTGAATTTTGCGCTGCGCGAGTCGTCAGATGTCGTGGACGGCGTTTAAACAAAAAAAGAGGGTAACTTTGCTTTGCTTATTTGAAATTCGTAGTAATTAGTCGTACACGCGGAATCCGTTTATTATGATCACTCTGGCATTCGCGATTTTTTTTGTAAGAACAACGTAAACGCTGATAACGTTACGCGGAGGATAAAATATGTTCATTGGTGAACTAATTTTATCGCAAACAAAGTTACGACTAGGGTAAATGACCCTACTGTCACTGTTCCTATAACTGCCACTTGAATTCGTTCATTTAATGGCAAAGTAATGTACAGAGAATCGTAAGTAACGACATTTTCGTACTAAATTTGGACTTCGGTTTACGTAACAACCCATAGACATTGTACATTCGTTTACACTTAATATTTATAAATATATATTAAGAGGTAAGTGTGACGTTGAACATTGAAACGTGACGAATATAATTATAAAGTATGGAACGTGTGATAATTCGGTAAAGGCGCGACGTTTACTTATACATCTTATATCTGTTACACAAAATGACCTGCTAATATACGTAAAACGTGTTTCTATTTAATTGAAAAGCTTTCAAGTGACAGTACGAAGGACCGTGGACTTTGTTGTACATCTTCAATTACGTAGTAATGAATTTATTATATTGAACATATAAAAGAAAATGTTCATAAATAAAAGAGTTGTTAAACAATATTATGCTCCAAACGACAAAATTAAATGCTATTAAACAATATTATGCTGGAACGATCTTTATGTTAACGACGTTCTAAAATAGTTAAATGAAGTTACGCGCGAACCTTAAAGTGGCAGTAGGTGGTACATCTACCCTATTGTACAAGGCTAACGAATGAACTTACATGACAATAATAATAATAATAATAATAAAGGGGTTAAAACTAATGTTATTCCTCGAACTGGAATTATTATTATCACGTCGAATAACTTTTAAAAGAATGGAATGAAGTTTAAAGTGACGGTAATTCGGACATGTACACTAATCGCGAAGCGATCATTTTTAGCGCCATCCCGGCGCATACTTCTGCGCGTGAGAGTTGCAAGATTAGTATACTTGAGTTAGGTACCGCTTGACAAGTGTAATCGCCTGCAGGCAATTCGAAAGTCTCTAGCTGGTTCCGTTCAAAACGGAATCCCACCTACGAGCTTCACGTTCCGTTTTATGTTTTCGCGTTCTGTCTCGCGCGCGCGTCTCTTTTCCCTTCATTCTATATATCCACCTTTTTCTATCGCAAGGACGCAACAATCCGTTGAACGTGTTCGACCCGATTCGATCGTCGGAGAAAGTTTGTCATCTGTCGCGATAATTGGAGCACATGATGGGGTCATCTGAAACAAGTTTCCGTGGCTTAGATTGCTTTTTAACACTGCAAATACGAAACTAGTCGAAATGAATGCGATTACGAATTATGTAAACTTGCAACGGTGCATTTTCTATATTATTCCGTAATTTTCTATACAATATATTAACCGGAGATTTATCGTACATCGATCACACGCGCTTTGCAAATGTCTAGCGTGTCTATTTCTTTGGTACAAATAAGTATACGTTAACTTTTCGCCTTATAACGACGAGTTACATTCGTGGTAAAAATTACGGTCCGATTGCGATAAAAATGCGCTGTATTTTCTGCGAAGCTTCAACCTACAAACGGATTTTGTCTGTAATTTCAACATGTAAGATTTAGTATCGTAAGCATAAAATACGTACAATATTTTAGCGTTTTTCATTCGGCGCGGTGTTGATGTAATAAACAGCTAACGTTATTAGAAACATTTTCTGAAAAATTCGTAAGGCAAGGGGTTAGTACAAGCGTTAATACAAAGGATTCTTTGTTTAAACGCTAGAAGTTTGTATTTTTAATAGGTATTCTTTAGTATTGCTTCAATACGACATCTTGGAACTAAGAACTGTTTCCGATGCATAGATAAGGGTTGCTTTTATCGATATGGAAGCGATTAGATGCTTTGTGGTAGATTGGAAAGAAAATTGGTAGCATTTTTCGTTGGACGATGTTCGAAAGAATGCGTTAACCATTTGCGGACGGAGCAAACGAATGTTTAACGAATTTT
The DNA here is from genome assembly GCA_028830335.1 of Eucera pruinosa. Taxonomy (NCBI): domain Eukaryota; kingdom Metazoa; phylum Arthropoda; class Insecta; order Hymenoptera; family Apidae; genus Eucera; species Eucera pruinosa. Next base: position 34,480 of record JAMYCR010000159.1, read on the forward strand.
CGTTCGATTATTAACATTTTGACGACGTTCTTATGCAAATACTTGTCCAATTATTAACAGCAGCGTATAGTGGTCATCTTAAGCTGAATATCTTATCTTAAAAATTGATATACACTTACTGACAAATGTTAAGAAACAAAGTAATCGTTCCCATATTTTTGTGCACTCCTTATTTTCTCAGGTATATAGATTAGTATTAAAAATAAGATAACTTATTGTTTATTGGCGTATCTAATATTACCTTTTTATGTTCGTTTTTTATTCTAAGCTGTTTATTTCAAACGACGACGAATATCCAGAACGTTGCAAATGATTACTTTCTTTCGTAACTTTTGTCAGTAAGCGTATGTTCAAAACACCGTAGAACTTGGGCGATTATCTCCTACACACGTTCGCAAAGGGTTAATTTCAAAGTATCAAATGGGGCCAGTTCGTTGTTGAAAAAGATGCAAATTTCTGAAAGAATGGAAACCTTCGGTTACCGAATAGATAACAGAAAGCAGAGCCACGAGATGGCAACTACGTAGTAGAATAAAATGATGCGTAGCTCTTTTTCAAAACCAGAAATTTGCATAAAAATCCGCAGTCAATGATTTATGATAGTAAATTAGTCGACAGTGCGTAATAATAATTATTATTATTATTGCTTAATGCATCATTAACAGATTGTGGATCTTCTTGCATTTATGGGAAATTTAAATCTGTTGCGAGCTATAGAATGCAAATGATATGCAAGAAAATACAAAACTGTAATATTCCGAGAGCGATATAAATCTGTATTTAGGGTATCGTTACTTTCAGCCCCGTTTACACTCGTACATTTGCATAAACATCCGCGCATCACCGTTCAATTTAGCTAGGTATTTTTGTATAGTTGGCAGATTTTTTTCGAATAGTAGACTACAAATATCGAAGGTGGGACTGGGTCAAGATTGCCTGTAGGTCGAGTCGATTTTAGGTCAAGTTTCATATTTGTCGTCGAGTTGTTTTAGCGTGTAGCAAACTATTCATTCGTAAAATATAATTTTTTGCTGCTATTCGCAATGTTAATCAAGTTTGCTTTCGAGTCCGAGATTCTGGAAGCCCGTTTTCGGAGATTTATTATTTAATTCAACGGTTTGCGGTATTAATTATTACAACGTGTTTTGGACTCGACGGTACAAATTAAATTTAGGCTGGGTTCTGTTTACAATAAACAGGACTCGATTATTCATTCCGTAGAAATTGTATGTTTAATAATACACGCGATACACGTTTGGATTTTTAGTGATACTTACGGTATTAATTATTGCAGGCTATTTTAGACTCGGCGATACAAATTTTAGGCTGGGTTCTGTTTACAATAAACAGGACTCGATTATTCATTCCGTAGAAATTGTATGTTTAATAATACACGCGATACACGTTTGGATTTTTAGTGATACTTGCGGTATTAATTATTGCAGGCTATTTTAGACTCGACGATACAAATTAAATTTAGGCTGGGTTCTGTTTACAATAAACAGGACTCGATTATTCATTCTGTAGAAATTGTATGTTTAATAATACACACGATACACGTTTGGATTTTTAGTGATACTTGCGGTATTAATTATTGCAGGCTATTTTAGACTCGACGATACAAATTAAATTTAGGCTGGGTTCTGTTTACAATAAACAGGACTCGATTATTCATTCCGTAGAAATTGTATGTTTAATAATACACACGATAGACGTTTGGATTTTTAGTGATACTTGCATTATTAATTATTTCAATGTGTTTTGGACTCGACGGTACAAATTAAATTTAGGCTGGGTTCTGTTTACAATAAACAGGACTCGATTATTCATTCCGTAGAAATTGTATGTTTAATAATACACGCGATACACGTTTGGATTTTTAGTGATACTTGCGGTATTAATTATTGCAGGCTATTTTAGACTCGACGATACAAATTAAATTTAGGCTGGGTTCTGTTTACAATAAACAGGACTCGATTATTCATTCTGTAGAAATTGTATGTTTAATAATACACACGATACACGTTTGGATTTTTAGTGATACTTGCGGTATTAATTATTGCAGGCTATTTTAGACTCGACGATACAAATTAAATTTAGGCTGGGTTCTGTTTACAATAAACAGGACTCGATTATTCATTCCGTAGAAATTGTATGTTTAATAATACACGCGATATACGTTTGGATTTTTAGCGATACTTGCGTTATTAATTATTTCAATGTGTTTTGGACTCGACGGTACAAATTAAATTTAGGCTGGGTTCTGTTTACAATAAACAGGACTCGATTACTCATTCCGTAGAAATTGTATGTTTAATAATACACGCGATACACGTTTGGATTTTTAGTGATACTTGCGGTATTAATTATTTCAATGTGTTTTGGACTCGACGATACAAATTAAATTTAGGCTGGGTTCTGTTTACAATAAACAGGACTCGATTACTCATTCCGTAGAAATTGTATGTTTAATAATACACGCGATACACGTTTGGATTTTTAGTGATACTTGCGGTATTAATTATTGCAGGCTATTTTAGACTCGACGATACAAATTAAATTTAGGCTGGGTTCTGTTTACAATAAACAGGACTCGATTATTCATTCCGTAGAAATTGTATGGTTAATAATACACGTGATACACGTTTGGATTTTTAGTGATACTTGCGGTATTAATTATTGCAGGCTATTTTAGACTCGACGATACAAATTAAATTTAGGCTGGGTTCTGTTTACAATAAACAGGACTCGATTATTCATTCCGTAGAAATTGTATGTTTAGTAATACACGCGATACACGTTTGGATTTTTAGCGATACTTGCGTTATTAATTATTTCAATGTGTTTTGGACTCGACGGTACAAATTAAATTTAGGCTGGGTTCTGTTTACAATAAACAGGACTCGATTATTCATTCCGTAGAAATTGTATGGTTAATAATACACGTGATACACGTTTGGATTTTTAGTGATACTTGCGGTATTAATTATTGCAGGCTATTTTAGACTCGACGATACAAATTAAATTTAGGCTGGGTTCTGTTTACAATAAACAGGACTCGATTATTCATTCCGTAGAAATTGTATGTTTAGTAATACACGCGATACACGTTTGGATTTTTAGCGATACTTGCGTTATTAATTATTTCAATGTGTTTTGGACTCGACGGTACAAATTAAATTTAGGCTGGGTTCTGTTTACAATAAACAGGACTCGATTATTCATTCCGTAGAAATTGTATGGTTAATAATACACGCGATACACGTTTGGATTTTTAGTGATACTTGCGTTATTAATTATTGCAATCAGCTTTAGACTCGACGGTATTAATTAAATTTAGACTGGATTCTTTTTACAATAAACAAGATTCAAATATTCGTTCCAAAAATATTTTGCGTTTAATAATACCTACACGTGATCCACTTTTAGATTTTTTTTGTGGTGATTGCCGTTTCATTGTTCGCTAAAATATTTAGCCACCAATGTTTGTAGGTCATTTTGGTGCTAGGTCGAGGCTATATATTTTTCTGCCAGTGCGAAATTGGGTTCCTTTTTTCTCGCGTGTTTACAGTTAGCCATTAATGAGATGTTAAAGAAATCCTCTTGCACGTAAATAATCGACTTCAATAAATCATCTGACTAAATTGAGGTTTACGAAAACATTTAAAGACTGCAGGCGATAAACTTGATTTGCCCACCTTTACACGTCATCCGGTTGTTAAAATGGGGCATTTCAATTATCCAATTTCTTTTGAAGTTCGCAAGGAATTTTAACGTTTAACCCTATGACTGCGAAACACGTATATATACGCCCCATAGATTTTTTTTTATAGTACAAAATAAGTAAATTAATTCACGATAACATTACGAGATTCAAGTTAATAGCAATGTAACGTTTTATTATCCTAACCTTCAGATTAATTTATCCATAAGTAACTGTCTTGCCAACCTAAACTTTGTTGCGAATTTCTAATTATCGAATACAAAAGAGAGATACAGATACAGAGTGATAGAAAAATAACTTGAAAACGGTTTGCCTTTCATTGGCGGAAGTTAAGTTTGACAAAGTTGATGTCACCTTTCCCTCGCCTTTCTTAGATTATCTTTGGAATTATTTTGTCCTTTGCGACGGTTTACGTACCTTTCAGCAGCAGATTAAATCTTCTTGCAAAGTAAGATAAATGTCCCAATTACTGCCAGTGTTCCTATAAAATATATGTTAAACTTTAAGTATTTTATTTAACAGCGAAATAATGTACGAAGAATCGTAAGTAAACAAAGTTTTACACCAAATTTCGACCTCGGTTTTTATGTAACAACACGTAGACAGTACACTTAATATTTAAAACGAAATATTAAGAGGCAAATGTGCTTTTGAAACATCGAAACGTGGCCAATGTAATTAGAAAGTATGGAACGTGTGATAAGTCAGCGAAGACGATACGTTTACTATACAATGTTATATCCGTTACACAAACTATCGTGCTAATTATATGGGGAAAAAATGTGTATCTATTTAAATGGCAACTTTCCAAGTGACGGTACGAAGGACCGCGGACTTTATTATATATTTTCAATGCGTTAGTAATTAATTCATTATATTCGACATATAAAAATAAAAAAAATGTTCATAAATAAATGTGACGTTGGACAATGTTATGCTCGAAACTGGAACGATCTTTACGTTAACGACGTTCTAAAATAGTTGAACAATGTTACGCGAGAAGCTTAAAGCGGCAGTAATTTAGACATCTACTCTATAATTCTGGCAAATAGCATAGAGCAATTACCTGATCGATAAACGCTACGTGTCGAACAGCACGTTTGCTGTTCGAAATATTTTAAGATCTCTGCAATTTGTCAATCTTCGTCTAACAACTTTGCTATTATGCTAATCGGATAATTATGTTACATGAATTTTCTTTGGTTATCAATTATCCGGCGTTGCATGCAGTTGTACATGAAAATAAAGAAGTCGATATCGTGTACGGTATATTCCAGATATTCTTCGCTATTTTCCCCACACGGATTCCCGCGAATTTTGTAATAGCGTCGCGGCCCAAGTGTTTACAATGTGAACGTTTCGAAAACTCGATCGATACGACGAAAATATAGAACGTATATCAATATTTTAAATCGAATGAAGGCAAACGTGATACAATGTCATTTGGTGTAATAAATTCTCATTCGTCGTTTCGTTTATACCAACAACTGCAAATCGGCAAAGTAGCAATTGCATCATTGTTGCAGCAAACAAACGATATATTCTAGAATCAAACATTCTTTCCGGTAGCAAAATTCAGGCGTTTTCCCAATTAAATTATACACGCGGAGCCACTGAAATTCAAATATTCGCCACACTTATGAAAATCATACTCCCCACCAATAATTCAAACTTTTTCAAAGATTCTATTTCAAAATTCGCGCGTAATCTTCAAGATCTTCGAGAGATAATGTTCAAATTAAAAGTTAGAACTTATTTCACGTTGTTTTTTAATATTCTTTCCATTATTTATTCTTCGTTCGTTTTTAATCACTCTTTATTCCATTAATTCGTGATTTACTGATACCTACTAGTGTTCGTAATTTAATTAGTCTCTCGTTTTTTAAATATTCGACGGTGGAACTACGAATACGCGATCGGAACAATCGTATGCGTCTCCGATAGCCTGAAAAATCGGTATCTCGACCGGAAAGTGCAGCCTTGACTGCTCCAATCTCAATATTGGCCTATGCACTGAAAGTTTATGCCCGACAAATGTTTGCCCACGATCTTTTCTCGCCTTTCATTTCCTATTTCGAACTGCTTCGCAGAAATAGATAACGATTCCTTCCTTCGAGCAAAATTGCCTCCAAAGAGATTAGGTACCAATGGATAATAGAATAATTACTGAGTAATATTAAGTATAAATAATTCTTCGATAATATAAATATAGATAATTATTAAATAAATGAAAAACAGAAGAGTATTTCGGAATATATTTATCGGAATATCGGAGTTAACACTGTAATATATTTTTTAAGTTTAATAGAAATACCTCGTCGATGTTCTGATTATCCTAATGCTTTGCCATCAGTCGGGTCAATTATTTCCTTAAATAGGTTCATTATATTAGTTTACATTATTTTAGAAAGATTGATTATGAAAGGAATAAGTTTATTGAACGATTCGCCCGCGAGTCGTTAAATTCGGTGAAAATTATGGGCAGCATTGAAATCTACAGTTCCTTTATCGGTACTTTAGGATACAAGCTTCATTCCATTTTTCCTATAATCGAATCTTGGAATAGCATTGACGTTATCCCATTAGAACGTCAATTAACCGCGATAATTATCGATCGTTTCATAATTCTTCGTCTCGTCTTCTTCGTTGGATCAAATTTTGAATATCTCGAGAATGTTAACTGCGCTTTCACGGTTATTTACCTTGTAACAGGGGGGAACGTTGGACGAAACGGTGTGATCTGATGAAACGTCACAGCGAATGTCACAATTTTTGCACGTGTCCTTTGCTTTTGCTTCTGCAAGTTAAGTGCGTTTATTCGTAGTCAAGTTATTCGACACAGTTCGAATAACGTTCCGATAAATAGTCTTTAAAAAATACGTGCTGCAAGAGGTTAATGCCACTGCGATTGCAATCATCCGTGTAACATTAATAATTCTCTTCGTAACAAAATCGTGTTCTACGATTTCGTTCTTTTAACGCTTGCGCGATTCGAAATTATATACTTTGGGTACACATTCGAATATTTCGCATTATCACACAGAATATTACACACATTTTTAACGTAGAATGTTACACATATCTCACGTTAATTACACATACTTCACGTAAGAATTAGAACGTCACAATATATCTCACATTAGAATTAGTATATTTCACATTATTCAACAGAATATTATACATACTTCACGATTATGACACGTTCCATACTTTATAATTGTATTGGTCACGTTTCAACGTTCAACAGCACGTTTACCATCTAATATTTCGTTATAAATATTAAGTGTAAACGAATATACAATGTCTACGCGTTGTTACGTGAACCGAAGTCCAAATTTAGTACGAAAATTTTGTTCACTTACGATTCTTTATACGTTACTTTTGCTATTAAGTAAACGAATTCAAGTGGCAGTAATAGGAACAATGACAGTACGTGGATCATTCACCCTAGCTGAAGAAAATTCTTGTACCATGATTCATAGCTGTTGGACGCTCGGTAATTCTATTGTCAGAATATACATTTTCCCATTACTGGGAACGAACCACTTCGGCCGTAACGTTGCCCCGATAAATCCCATTCACAATTCGTCTGCGCGGTTTTGGCAAACAAAATTCTAATGGAACCTTGAATAAATTGAAATGGATTTGCTCGAAGCATTCGAAATGCCCGGATGATTCAGCCGCCGATGGTAATTTCAATTATTTAGTATTTTCTTGACAAAAATCGCACGCCATGAATAAAACAATAAGTAGAAAGCAACGTAGAACGAGGTCGATGGAATGTCAGAAAAATTAATCCATCTTTAAGAATCCCTTCTCTGATTATATGCGCTTTCATGCGTAACGCAGATGCAAGTGCAAACGCATGTGCACCGAACAAATGAGTATCGCCGACTGCTGGCAGTAAAAATACTCAACCGACTTGTAACGTGTTACACACGTGATTACATTGAAAACACGCTGTATCCTTTAATAAACTTTAATTCGCTTTATTTCAATTTGTAAACGCGTGAGTTTGAAGATTATTAAGTAGCAATTACGTGTAATATTTCAGTGTTTTGCATTGATCACGGTGTTGTAGTAGAAGATGGTCAACGTTCCGATGAATCATGTTTGAAATATTCGTAAGGCAAGGGGTTCTATAGAACGATTAGGGGGCCTACCTGGACCCCTTAACATTTTAAGCAGTAATCGGTACATCTACCCGATTTTAATCAACACTATTCATACCACGTCCGGTCAAATAACCGGTTTTAAAATATTTCGTTTAAGATTCTACATTTATTGTTATCCTAGTCTATTTAACTTTACGACAATTCTTTTATCGTTTGCTTAATCGGTTTCATACATTTTGTTTTCCTTTTTTTTCTTCTTTTTTTTAATTAGAATGATCTGTTGAATAAATACGCGTAAAACGCCGGTACAAATAGCGTTAATAAATCTCAAGATACCATAATTGCAATTGTAAAGACATTTTCGTAATTCTTGTCACGTACCGTGGATTTTGCATCATTGTTCGGCGATTGTCCGTAATATGCGCTAAATTGTTACATCGTGCAGTGCAATTGCGTCGAGTATAATTGTCGTTGATTGAAATCGATTCTATTCATCATCGATCCCTCGAGTATCGAACACGCCGATAGATTTTGCTTTTGTTAGAAGGAAATTGCGACAGATTTCCTGTATCCGTTCGGATCACTTCCATCGTTTCCTAATCGCGATGATTAATCAATCGACGCATTCTAACGCTTTTTCATTTGGCGATATATCCGCGCGAAACTTTCCAATACGCATAGATCCTTCAATATACGTACATTTCTACACGCATAAAAGACCGTATTTGCGATTCAAATAACGAGCGAGGAACAGACGTCGTTCTGTTCATTGAAAAAATGGATTACTGCAAATGATGAGAAAATTGCGAAATTTATCCTCCGTTAAAATTAGAATTTAAATTATATTCCGTTCTAAGTGATATAAGCCGTAATTCATAGAACGAGCGTGACTCATTGTAGAGCAACGGGTTAAGTTATCGCGTGTTCGATTAAAAGTATGTTTAAGTGTTCGATTTTTCAAGCTTCCTAACATTACAAGATCTTTCAATTTTCAAATCGTGAATGGTTCCAGTTGCCAAATTGCCCAAAAAATCGAGCTTGCAAGTCTTCCAATTTCCAACCCTTTCCTATTTGCAAGCCTGTCAATTTTCAAACTTTTAACCGTTGAAGTCTTTGAATTCCTGAAAATTCATGTTTCCGAGCCGTCGAATTTTCAAGATTTCGAATAAGTTAAAAGGCTGTCGAAAGTCTCGATTAGAGCGGAAGAAAGAATAAATATTCAATTCGACTGTTGCAATATTCCATTGTTGAAGTATAGAAGTTTTACCGATTGGTTGTGCCCACTCTTAAGGCCCCTATAGACTATGCATCGATGCAAACGATGGGTTTGCGTTAATGGTTCGTAAAGTGCTGCAACTTTTAGTGTATTTTAACCCTTTCGCCTACGGCACCTTAAAATTGAAAAGTAATTTCTGACGCAAAAATGAGAATAACTTTTATTAATTTCGGAATAGATTTTCTGCAAATATGCCGATATTTAGTATCATTAATTAGAATCCAATATGTACGAATAATAATAAAAATATTGCCATGATTTTAGAAAAAGTATAGATGTATTTTAACAAATGATAGCCGAATATTTCAGGACGTATATATACACGTCCTTCGCAGCGAAAGGGTTAAACATATGGTAGATGTACCACGTAACTGCCACTGTAACGTTATCTCATAACTTTAGAACGTATTTTTAACTATTTCAAAACGTATTTAACCTACGAATCGTTCCGCTTTCAAGCACAACATTAGTTAACATCTCTTTTATTTACGAGGGTTCTTTTCTGTATGTTAAATACGATGTATCGATCGCTAATTCGATGAAAATATGTAATAAAGTCCAATGTCCCTCGTACTGTCACTTGAAAAGTTCTCATTTAAATACAAACAATATTTTCCATACATTAGCGCGTCGGTTTGTGTAACAGATATAAAGTGCATAGTAAACGCCGCTCCTTTACTGAATTATCACACGTTCCATGCATTCAAATTACATTGGTCGCGTTTCATTGTTCAACAGCACATTCACCTACCAATATTTCGTTTGAAATAATAAGTGCAAACGAATATACGATGTCTGTGCGTTGTTACGTAAACCGAAGACCAAATTTAGCGTGAAAATTTCTGTTACTCACTATTCTTCGTACATTAGTTTCCTATTAAATGAACAAAGTAAAGTGTCAGTTATAGGGACACTGACAGTACTTGGTACATCTACCCTATCGCTTGCATTAGTGTCTGTAGTCTGCTTTACAGCGATCTTGGTTCTGGTTTATCGTTTCCGTTAAGTCACTTGCAACGTGATTACGATAAGAAAATAGTACCGATTTTAGGTCTCCGTTTAAAAAAGAAAAAGAAAAAGATCTTGAAAGTGTGGCGGCTCTCCTGCACCCGCCACTAGAGGGACATATGAAATAGAACTTTCTCGAAAGTACTCGTTCCAACTACCTCGTCCATATATATATACCGCCTTTAACCTTCCTTCCAATATCCCAACGTTTAAGGCAGGGCCTGCTAGGTAGCCTTACTGATGAGTCCACTAGGCCAGGCCCAGGACGAAACGCGCCACACTCTTCCTTTTTTCCTATCCTATCCCCTCTCTACAGCTCCACAAAAGTTTTGTAATCGAATAGAAGAAACGAAAAGATTCACGATGAATTTAGGTAAATATTCCGGTGTTTCTGTATTTCAGATTTTATGTATATATTATTATATATTTATATTCATATACGTATATATTATCTCGGTATTTTATGTATATATATTTCGTGCTCCCAACGTGTATTTACACAAGTATACCACGTGTTTCTTACGCTTCGTTACAAGTCCCCGCTTAGAAGCGAAAAACTCGAAGGTTTTCCTTGACCGTCTCATTAATTAAAGATTCTCGCCCGGCTTAACATGAAACTAAATTAGAGTTTCTTCGCTTAAAATAACGAAGAAACTGTTTGATCGCAATTCAAATTAACCAGAGACACACGGAAGAATAAATTACATATAGAGTATTACCGATAATAAGCTGGTTCAACGGGCAACTATGTACTTAAATCTAACTTTAAAAGTAAGAATAAAAATTCGTGATACTGTTGGAAACTGTTCGTCCCCGATTCTTAACGTTCTTGGGCCGCGCCACGGCACGCGCGTTTTGCTCATAGAAATTTACATTCGCCAAGTTTCTAAGAACCCGTGGAATCGGGTCGAGGAAGAAACAACGCCGAAATCGGGACATCGGCAAAGAATAGAACGAAACGGAACGAAAATCATTGGAAGACGAGTCGCGAAGAAACTTACGACTCTGTGATTACACCTTTGTCTGTACATCGACGTATCTGTACTCGATGGTAAGCGAGAAGTTAGCAGGAACTTTTTGTGGTCCAGAGAATTATGTCGCGGCAGACCAGGGATCCCTAACACTTTAACGTTCGAGTACGCCAACTAAAAGCAACGTTATTTACCGGGAGCGGCAGTCGACGTTCCATGTGAAATAATCATATTCCGATGTGTAATCATTGAAAGCGTTTCGACTCTCGATGAAATGTGCAAAATTGCTATGTTCTACGAAATATGCAGCGTCGTATTTATTAACCGTTAGCGTCGCGTCGTTTCAAGTTCATAGCAAAAACGTCCGCTTCATAAAGCGTTAACACGTTGCGTACGGATCACGAGATATCTCGTTTTAACCCGTTAACAGGGGATGACGAGTTAACTCGTCTTATGGATATCGAATGTTTCGAACATAGACACTACTTTGCCGGAAATTCTTTTCAAAAAGAAGAAACGTACTTTCCTAGAAATTCTACTGGGAAACACCTAAAACACCTTTATATCCGTATCGGAAACAGATTATTTTATATTTATTATCGCAGCAATCAAAATACCTCTAAACAATAGTAATTCCTTTTTATTCATTTTTATTTCTGCGTATAAAGAAGATTCTGACTGCAATATTCAAACAGATAACAGGTTAATAAGTACGTTTTTATACGCGCCTACAAAATGCCGAAGGAGAGGAAAAAGATAATCGGTATTATATTGAGATGAATTTTTAGTGAAAATTTCTGCAAAATGAAAGTGAAACTTCACGTATTTTTTCCCCGATTACTCGAACGGAAAGCGTAGAATAGTTACGCGGGCCATCTTTCAACTATCTTGCTATTTGCGATCGTGGAATCGAAGTTAATAGCGTTGAACGCTAGTGCATTCGTTTCAGAGTCGCCTAGAATGGACATGCAAATTGCCATGGCGAAGAGACAATACATTTTTGTGTGAAAGATTTTTACCTTGAAGGAGTTCACGTGAAGATTTCCTTTATTCGACTTGCGTGACACCGGATGAATATTACTCGACGCCCCCTTTGACGATCTTCCGTTTCGTATCTCGCGTTCGTCTGTTCGAATTGAAAGACTGAATGGTAGGAAAAAAGTCGGCAGCCAACGGCGATTTACTTTAACGTTGATGAATAGAGCGAAACAGAATGGAACGATGAATAAAATATTTTGTTGTAGACGGCACCAGTTAATATCGAACAATATTTTCGCAATTCAGAATATTTCAGCCTAACGCTTTATCGCGTTATTCACCGGGAGTCGATTAATAGGCTTTTGTCTATAAATCCTGCAAATCCAGGGCCGAATTAACCAATGGGCAAGTAAAACAAATGTCTAGGGCCCATAATTATATTCCTCTTTTTCAATTTGTATTACATCTATTTCATCGAAATGTGAAAATTATGTTGTCTCGCTTGTTTCGAAATTCGCACCCTACCGCGGAGTAGAATTTAGACGAACGACTTATCAACTTTGCGTTTTCAAAATCATACGTAGGAAAATATCGAGTCCGTGTAAAATCTGGATACAGTAGCTGTAAAATTTGAATATTATGTTACGTTATAAAATAGAGAATACGTATTTTCACTTTTTACATTGACCTTATACTCTTGATTTGTTTCTTAACCAACAATAAATTATATTACAATTTAAACAAAGCGTTAAAACAAAATTGGTTATAGCGCGATGTTTAAATTAGTTTAAATATATTTTTGGTTAAAAAAAAAGGAATTATATAAATGGAGTTTCATTTATATTTTCTCTAAGGTCCAACGAAGGTTTAATGCGGCCGTGCTAATAGTTAATCGATAGTAATTGGTAGTTGATAGGTAATAAGGCAAAGGAAATTGCGAACTTTGCCCTGTGTAAATCAAAATGATACTTTAAATGTTTATTTCACTTCGTACGTTTCTATATGATTAAAACCATTCGGTGTTAGCGAATTGTAAGCTTAAGGCATTGCTGAGTTAACTCGTTTCTTGCACTTGCATTAGTTCATGCAGTTTTTAAGTCCGAGAGCAATATGTAAATTTATAATAACATTCCAGATTTTATTCTCTATCGTATTTTATAAGGAGTAAAAAAGTCCGATCAGTAAACCAATTCTATTGAAGTCAGTTAGGTTTTTATATTAAATTGGCCGGAAATTGTCAGTAAGCGTAGTGTTAAGCTGCCTTAGTTTTTCACCTATGAAATTGCCCAATAAAATTGGCAACCGATCAATTTGACCGTCTTTTTCCTTTTTTAGCTTTAGCGTTAAATCTCCTCTCGAACAGCGACGAATTGTATTCATAACAATACACGCGCGCTTGTCAAGAATAAATGCTAATTTATAAGTTGATTGTAAATGTGAAACGAAAGATTTGCATTCTATGAATGTGCTCACGTGAGCGTCGAAATGACGTTCGTTTCCGGCATAAATATATTACCCGAATAGGTGTCTATCGTCCATTGGTGTGGCGAATTTTTCTCACGATAAGTTATGGTCAGTGGTGAGATAAGTTCAGGGATGTACTTATGAATGTCAATACGTATCTATTCCCGAACACACGTGTTATCGGTGTCAAACGCGTATCGACATAATTGCATACGCGGTATTAAAAAGCGGTCTCATGAAATCGTTCCGGTTTCGAGCACAACATTAGTTAACATCTCTTCTATTTACGACGATTCTTTTTTTTCTACGTTCAATATGACGTATTAATTACTAATTCATTGAAAATGTACAACAAAGTCCAGCGTTTCTCGTACTGTCATTCGAAATGTTGTCGCTTAAATGGAAATGATCCTTACATGCATACATATATTAGCACGTAAGTACGACAGATAGAAGATAAATCGTAAATACTGCATCATAAATGTTTTCATACATTCTACTCTCAGTACATTAGTCGGGTTTTTATGCTCAAACAACACATTCACTTCCTAATATTCATTTTCAAATATTAAATATAACA
>JAMYCR010000160.1:0-48494 GCA_028830335.1 Eucera pruinosa
TGTTACGTATTTGCATATTGTATAGTTAAGGATTGAAAAAATGTAAGAGAAAAAAATTGTGCTTGTGCAAGGCACGAATTTGATGACCAAAATATTTAGTACGTGTTTTACAGTTTGACACCATAGTCACTCTGCCAATCTTTCATCGGTGTAATTTTCATTTTTAGGGGGTGAAATCAATCCCCAAAGTTTTAGCATTTCTTGAGTTTTCTCAGTATAACTTTATAATGGTAAGAGATAGGACAAACTTCAAAAGAATAAATTATTCAGTTTTCTTATAATCTACAACCCTGCAGCAATAAAAGTTATCCCTATCGTCCAATTTGTTTTAAAGAAACAAATTATTTGTATTTGTGCATAACGGTAAATTATAGAAATGATTATTATATACTAAAAAGTTTCTATTTTGAGCGATTTAACGAAATATAAAATGAAATAATTTTTTTGTTTGCGTCGTTAAAAACAATTAATTACCGTTATACGCATCTTGATATGTTTTTGGTCGATTCTTCATTCTATTGCATTTTTCACGCCAAAATATGTATTTTCTCATTATACTTCATGGTGGAATATGTATTCATATACTTAAAAATTTATATAAAAAATTGTATTACACGTGTACATGAAATATATTGCAAAAACGCCTATTCTCGAGTGATTCATCGCGATCAGCCTCTCCCACATATCAAATATTGCTTTATTTTCTTCATATTTCTTTAGCTAGTTAATGCAAACATTTTCTGAACATACATATACATGTTCAGTATGGGTTGAAGAGCTTTCTGCTCGTTTGAGAGGGAGATCCTGATCGTGATGGGTTCCGAATAAACACCCGAGAACAGGCGTTGCAAAAAGTTCATATACACATTCAATAATTTTGTTTAAATAAATCATTCAGAATTGAATATATACTAGATCTTCAAATATGAGAGGACATAGCTACCTAATGGTGAAAAACACATTCCGAGTAAAAAGTAAAAAAAAAACGTAGGCATATACGAATAACGGTATTAATTGTTTTTAATAACGACGTACATAAAAAAATGATTTTATTTTATATTTCGTTACATCGTTCTAAATGAATACTTTTTGTTATATAATACAACCATTTCTATCATTTACCGTTATGCAATAAAACGGAGGATTTGAGTATTTAAAACATATTGCACTATGAGCATACCTTTTATCGCAGTGGGGTTGTAGAGCTAAAAAACTGAACTATATACCCCTTAAAGTTTTGTCCTATCCGTTATCATTACAATATTATAGTCAAAAATAAAACAAAAAAACCGAAACTTTGGAGGTTGATTTCACTCCCTAAAAGTGAAAATTAACATTAACGAAAATAGCTTTGTGTTACTGGGGACCTACACTATTTGTTTACCGAGTTCAGAATTTTGAGTTTGGTAACTTCCTTCGTGTAGCTGCAACTTTTCTGTTTATGTATTTTTCCTTCCGAATGTAGACATATTAAAAATCACGTGCGCTACTCACTGCATAACGCCATTTAAAAATTTGAAGTAACGGTCCTTTTTTCGCGTTAAACACCTTGAAAAAGTTGGTTTTTGATTTTTTGAATTATGGTGTTTTTATTTAGTAAATTTAAAATATATTGGAGATAATAGTGTGTTATTATGATAAATGTATAAAAGTAGTGCTCTTACAAACTTTACTACGATATATGCATTTTTCAAATTTATAAAGACTTCATTTTTACACACCTAAGTTTTGCAGCAAAAAAAGTTCGAACACATTCGTCACATATATTATCATATATCACATTTCAAAATGTAAAAAAATGATTGTACAACTACATTGTACTCTGTCTATAAGTGTGCGGGGGACGCGTTGCGTCTACAAGACAGCGCCGTTCGTTTCGTTTTTCTGTGCATAAACATATCGCGGTGCCGCTTGCCGTGCTCAAAACAAAACGAGGTGAGAGCTATTGCAGTGGCGAAAAGCGTGACGACACACGTGTGACAGGCTTCAATGTGTAGTAGTACAGCGAGCTGCCTGCTACTCGCACCAACTCTCATTGTGTCTTTCTGATTAGGTGCCTCCTCGCGGAGAACAGCCGAACTAAAGTTTATACGTTTTGCTCTGTATCATCATCAATATGGCGAAATCACACACGGGAAAACATGCTTTTGCGGGGTTCGACTTTTTCTTATATAAGAGATTTTGCGTCGAACGATAGCTCATTTGAAAGGGATGCTTCAACGCAGTGCGCTCTGGTCCTCATTTCATTGAGAACATTCTCTTTGTATACGAAAATTGCTTTAGATTCGGCGGCTGTCAAGCTGTAAATATTTGCTCACATTTCCACGCTCATATTATTGAACATCAACATAATCGGATCAAATGACGACCAGAGCGCACTGCATTGAAGCTTCCTCTTTCGAATGAGCCGTATTTCAACCAAAATTACTCTTATATGAGAACGAAAAGTCGAAGCACGCAAATCCATATACAAGGCTCATTTTGCCCGTAAACTCAACTCTCTGACATGCCTGGCCGCATTGGGGACTACCGCCTTAACTTTTCATCCAATATCCCAACGTCTAAGGCAGGGCCTGCTAGGTAGCCTTACTGATGTCCACTAGCAGGCCAGGACGAAACGCAACACTTCTCCTTTTGTCTATCATATCCCCTCGCTACAGCCCCCACAGACCCAATGAGAGTTGGCGCGAGTGTAGCAGCAGCTCGCTGTACTACTGCACATTGAAGCCCGTCTGCATNTGTGTCGTCGACGTTTTTCACCTATGCAATAGCTCGCCACTCGTTTTGTTTCGAGCCCGGCAAGCGGCACCGCGATATGTTAATGCATAGGAAAGCAAAACGAACGGAGCTGCCTTGTAGCCGCAACGCGTCCCCGCACACTTGTAGACAGGGAACAATGTAGTTGTACAATCATCATTTTTTTAGATTTTGAAAAATGATATATGGTAGATATATATGTTGAAGAATGTTTTTCGATTTTTTTTTGCTGCAAAACTTACGTGTCAAAAAGAAAAGCCCTATAAAAATCTGAAAAATGCATATTTCGTAGTAAAGTTGTAAGAGTACTACTTTTATACTTTTGTCGTAATAACACACTATTATCCCCATTTTTTTTTATTCTCTGAGAAAATGCACGTTGTTCAAAAAACCAAAAACCAACTTTTTCAAGGTGTTTAATGCGAAAAAGCGATCGTTACTTCCAATTGTTATATGCCCCTTATGCTGTGAGTACGAACGTGATTTTTAATATTTCTAATAAATTCCGAGATACGATAAACAAGTACTGTAGGTCCCCAATGACACACAGCTATTTTTCGTTGGTGTTAATTTTTACTTTTAGGGAGTGAAATCAAACCCTCAAAGTTTCAGTTTCTTTTTACCATTTTGACTATAATTTGTCATGATAACGGATAGGACAAAACTTTAGCGGGATAGATTGTTCATGTGATGTTTTTTATGTTCTACAACCCCATTGCAATAAAAGGTATCCTCATGGTGCAATATGTTTTAAATACACAAATTCTCCGTTTTCATTGCATAACGGCAAATGATTGAAATGGTTATATTATATACCAAAAAGAATTCATTTTGAACGGTCTAACGAAATATACAATGAAATCATTTTTTTGTTTACGTATTTGTAAAAACAATTGGTTGTCGTGATTCGTATATACCTATGTTTTTGATCGACTCATCACTCTGTTTTCCTTTTTCACCATAAGGTAGGTTTTCTTCTATCATATTTGAAGATCTAGTATATATTCATTCTGAAAGATTTATTAAAAAAATTATTGCACGTGGTATATGAACTTTCTGCAGCGCCTGCTCTCGGAGATTATTCGGAACCATCACGATCAGGCTCTCCTTCTCACACAGGCAGAAAGCTCTTCACCAATAATCAACATGTATATGTATGTTCAGAAAATATTTGCAGTAACTAAATAAATAATATGTAAGAAATAAAGCAATATTTGATATGTGGCAGAGGACGATCGTGATAATCACTTGAGAACAGGTATTTGTGCAATATATTTCCTGTACACGTGTAATACAACTTTTTATATAAATTTTAACTGTAGAATATATATTCGACCATGAAGTATTATAGAAAATACATATTTTGGTGTGAAATGCAAATAGAATGAAGAAGCGACCGAAAATATATCAAGATGCTATACTTATAACCGGTATTAATTGTTTTTAACAAAGACGAAACAAAAAATTATTTTATTTTATAATTCGTTAAATCGCTCAAAATGGAAGCTTTTTAGTATATAGTAATCATTTCTATAATTTACCGTTATGCACAAATACAAATCATTTGTTTCTTTAAAACAAATTGGACGATAGGGATAACTTTTATTGTCGTAGGGTTGTAAAGTATAAGAAAACTGAATAATTTATTCCTTGAAGTTTTGTGCTATCTCTTGCCATTATAAAGTTATACTAGGAAACTAAAAAATGCTAAAACTTTGGGGGTTGATTTCACCCCCTAAAATGAAAGTTAGCACCGACCAAAAATAAATTAGTATTACTGAGTCCTACAGTACTTGTGTATCGAGTTTCAGAATTTTTGAGTTCGATGACATCACTTGCCGTTTATATGAAGCTATTTCACATGTCTATATATCGAAGTTAGAAATTTGGTTTTAATGCTTACATTGGCAGGGTGACTATGGTGTGAAACTGTAAAACTCGTACTAAATATTTTGGTCATAAGTTCATGCCTTGCACAGCACAATTTTTTTCTCCTACATTTTAATCCTTAGCTATACAATATGCAAATAAGTAACAGTAATTTAAAAACATGTGAAAGATATTTTAAAAATATGTTACTCTGAAGTACATGCAGATATAACTTAGAAGCATATTTTACGCGATCATTTCTGTAGCCACGGATTCTTCTACTTATGGGTATTCCTTCGCATTTCCTAGATCAAATAAATATATGGAATGTCGCGATGCACTTTTACTTCAAGTCAACTTCATTTATTACTGATAAGTACTATTGAATTAAAGTTTATTTATTTATTTAGTTTCGGAGAATCTAAGTAATTCTATAATTAACAAGGTAAATGAGTAGTAAAACTGAAGAAGGAAACAATATTATCATGTAGTCAAGAATCGAAAAAAATCTTAGAGAAGAAAATTTAACTTGTGTGGGACGCGAACTTGCGACGAAACCATTTCGTGTGGACTTCACAGTCGAACCATAAACCGCTCTCGTGCAATCATTGCGATGAATTGTCACAGCGGCAACGCGGCAACACCGCCGTTAATTCATGGCAAGGCTGCGCTGCCTTCAGACGATTTCTCCCTTGCCCCGCTGTCCCACAATTATCAGCAGCGGATTAAATTAAGCTATCGTAAACGAAAACGATAGTGTCTCCGTATCATATTCGTCAGACTGACACATGCTTGGCAGGTATTGACCTTACTGTCTCGAAATCTACCACGGCTACGAAATCTGCGGCGTCACTCGACGGGTCTACCCCCTTACCTGGGGCTCCATGTATAGTGGTCAACCAGATTCATTCCTCACGCATCACAGAGAGCGATGTACATCAGTCTGTTGACTTTAAAGATTGAGCAACATTTCCACAGGTACTTCTTACACTCGCCGCATTAAAACGCAGAGGGCGTATGAAACACTCGGATGTAGGCATCTTTCGTTCGACGGAAGTTTGTCTCCCTACGTAGCCGCGTTGACAGGTTTTCACTGCGGTGCGTTCACTATTTAGGCGCGCTTGCGCGGCGGTAATATTCACGCAACACTTAAAACTATTTTACAAATTATATGAATAATTACCGCGACTCGTACGTATTATACGCTAATAATAGCAAATGTCCTTTCACTGAATATACGCGTCGGAAAACTTCGAATCTCACGACCTCTCTTCGATGTTTACGTTGCGGCGGTTGCACGCAGAAGAAAGTAATTTCCCTCGAAGGGACGCTTTCCCCTTCTCCCGGAAGCAGAGGTCTCCGCCTTTCTTCTATTTTCTATTTCTTTGGATCCTGCCGGAGGTGGGCTTTTCGACGGGACGGCTGACCCCACATAGGTGTCGCCACACGGATTCTTTTTGACGTCGTTACTTCAGAGCGTGTAACACGAAGCATAGACTAGGTACGAAGTCCCATAAAATGAGTGCCCTATACTGTACCTTAGTCAATGCCCAAACCTATCCCGAACCTAACTCATATCTACTACCCCAATAGTTTCATTATTACAAATATTACATACCTTTTTACCCAACGAAGTCAATTACAAAGTTACCTACTTTACCTTATCCCCACATAATAGAAACCAAACCCTAATCAAATCGAATCCTATCCCAAACCCATCCTAAACGTAACCCATGACTAATACCACAGATCGTCTGTAATTATAGGTCTACCCTTTACCTCGTCTACGCACAGGTCGTCGCGTGATCACCGACTATGGTCGGCGCTCGTAAGAAAAGGATTAAAGACGTAGCTTTAAGTATAACGTGCAGAAGTATACGCTTTTGAATTGATTTTGGTTGTATCGAATACATAATATATATTTAATAAACTTAATCTTTACGGTAAAGGTACAGTATCAACAATATATAACATCTTATTTTTCACCCAACGACCATACCGCGTTGTAATGCACCCATGCACCACCAGATGGCGATTGAGGGTGACGTGTCTTGTGTCGCTCCAACAAAAGTTCTCCGAAAGGTGGTAAAAGGTGCACTGTGAACCGAACCTTATATCAGTGCGTTTAGTTCCAGTGCTTCCGCGCATTTTGTGATAATACGTGAGTGAATCCGTGCGGCACAAGAAAAAATATTAGCGTAAATAGTGGTGAAATTTTCGCCACGCAGCGACGCCATCTTGGCGAGGTGGCGTGGGGCGATCGTCGCGCCACCGGTGAGTCCGTATGGTACTATTACTGAGTTAACCGTAAGATACAAGCACAGACGAGGTACAGGATAGACCTATCATCTTATGGGACTCCATGTCACCAGGTCTGAAATACCGACCTCGAAAAATATTCGAGTGTTTCATACGCCCTCTGCGTTTTAATGCGGTGAGTGTAAGAAATACCTGTGGAAATGTCGCTGACGACGATAAAGTCAACAGACTCAAGTACATCGTTCTCTATCCGATGCGTGACGAATGAATCTGTTTGACCACTATACACGGTGTCCCATTTAAATAAATCTATTTAAAAATTATGTAAACCACGAATCATGCCAAAAATTGTTTCAGACAAATGTCGAATAGTTTTTAAAGAGTACACAATGTAATAACAGTGATTTTTTCCAAGTAGATGCGAACAAAAAGAAATTGTGCAGATTATATGCACACTCTGTGCGTATAAAACAAATATAACATTTGATTTCTTACATTTTGTAATACTTCACGGTAATGTTATCAATGCATAGATAAAATTTTTCTAGTAAAAGATAAGCAAAAATCCGAGCTCACTTAATTAATTTTCATTTCTTTGCACGGCTGGAGTGTATTTTTATAATGTAGCTATCAACTTACAAAATTAATTACGTTACTGTAATGTTATAATTATATGATCGGAACCATTATTGCAGAGGAAAGCTCAAACTTCTGATAAATTTCTAGAAGTTTCTAATAAAAAATATAAAACCATGAAATTAAAATATAAAGAGTTTCAAATGTAATGCTTATAACTCTATTATTATGCTTGTAAGGCCATTGTGTTAGAAAACATAAAATATCAACTTGAAAATTTGTTTTAAGACTCATCTACCAGAATATATTATCTAAGTATTTTCAATGCAAGGCTGTTCTTCCACATCTAGGAAAAAGTAAGCAGAAATGTAATTAATCCTCGAAGTACTTACGCAGTTTTGAAAAACGCGGTTTTTTGTGATCTTGTAGTCACCGCCTCGGATGGGAAGAGCCACAAAAATTACAATATACTTTCGTGAAATATGAATACTATGCATATGTACACTAAATATATATAAATTCACTACCAATTTTTTATGCGTTTATATGGAACTTTAAATGTTGGAAAGAATGAAGAATACGCGTAACATGCAAAAATATATAAAATATTCAAAGCGCAGTACATTTNATAATATTTAAAAGATGAAGGAAATTCTATTTAGGCTACACCTGGGTATATATTTAATGTTAGGATTGCCTATTAGATGTTTATGAAATTGAAATATGTCGCAAAATACAACATTTTGAGAAATTTTGCCCGATGTGTGCCTAGGATCGTCATTAAAGGATAGATCCTCGAGTTCTGGGAATTTTTGAGTAACATTATTATTTTCGTAACATACATATGTTCGTAAATATATAAAATGCAACACATATTTAACATTTCTAAACAACGGTATGCGGCTCCACAGTGAGGTAGGCGAGTATATCATATTAATAGGAAGATTATGTATGACGAAGTAGTAGTGGTTCTAACTTAGAAGTTTAGAAATATTAGCAAAAATCTATTAGTACAATTGCATTGTATTCTACCTATACGTACAATAGCAATGACAACATCACAAATAATGCAGTCGCAATGTGCCAGAAACGGAGTGGCCGCCTGACGTTGAGATGAAAAATAAGCAAACCAAATCCGCCGGCGAGCGAAGCGGCTAACGCGTCGGATGCCTGTGTACGCATTGTGTACCTATACATACATATATATACCATATTGAAACAGCATGCATGTAGTTTGTACCAATATGTTTTGTTAATAGCTTGGAACCTATGCAAACAACCCTGTTACTACCATTGCAATATGGGTATTTATTTAGAAAAGAGGGGTCTCACCGATTTCGATGATTTTTTATAATATGTTGTAGAAATCAACATTTTAAACAACTTTTTCCTATACATATAACCGTCGCTCGGGCTTAGTTTCCGAAATTTTTTTCGAAGTATGATCGGTACAACTGCATTGAATTCTTTCTATATAGTACGCGTCCCGTGGCAGCGTATCCGTAAACATTTGGTCGGTGATTGTGCACTGTTTCTTTAAACCCATCGAGGCAGCTCGCAACGGACGCGTAGAAAATGGGGAAGGTGCTTCCGGAACTCGATTTCGGGTAGGGGGCCGACCGTCTCACGGCGGCTGGAATAATAAATCCAGCCCGAACCGATTACTCAAATCGAACTATTCTATCTAGTAACTAATTTAATGAAGTTTAAGGTTCGGTGGACGAAGAATTCTATTCGGGCCGACGACGAGGCGGCCAGGCCACACATTCATTCTTGTTTTAAATGATCTTATGACTATTATACGAAGTTTGTAAACATTTCAGTTATTATTTCCAAAAAAAAAAAAAATTATTGTACAAATTGTATAATATATCGGTCGCTGCCGCTATGCTTGTTATGTATAAGGGAAACGTTAGAACCTTGCAATCAAACGCTTAAAACGCATAGACGCCCCCAACGGACGCGTACTTGATAGACAAAGACATTTGAATTGTAGTAGTACCAATCTCATTTGGAGAGCAAAATTTCGGAAACCGAGCAGGCCGAGCGGCGGTTATATGTAATAAGGGAAAAAGTTGGCTCAAAATGTTGATTTTATAACATACTCGAAAAATCATCGAAATCGGTTTAGAAAAGGGGGCTTTTCTAAATAATTACCTTGGTAATTGTTCACGCATATCTTTCGATTAATATCATCCCCACCCCCTCCTCTTTGTCCCAGTAACTAACTTTTACCCAGTTTATAACTATGGATTGTACATATGTAATATAAATTTGTAGTAGGAGTGAGAAGGGAAGTCGCAAAATTACGTGAGCCTTCATTAACGCGATACATAAATATTCCGAACCCCCGCGTAATTCGGCGGGACAACTGTACATTGTATAGTTGTGCGTTCAACTTCTGGTTCGGCAACTTAGTGATTATACATGATCCATGAGTGATGTGGGTGCCCGATGCATACACATACAATGTTATCTCGCCAAGAGACGCAGCTGGGCCTAAGTCCGCTGAGGACACGAAACTCAAAACCTCGTCTGATGTCTGCCGTCGGAAAGAACACGAGCGAAAGACAAAGTGAGAATGAGAAGCCGAGCAGTCGAAGAAGTTTAAATGCTCGGTGTGCTGATGCAATGCAAGCTTTGTAGGTTTTCATTTTTGTATCTGTGATTAAAGTAATGTATTTATCATATTATTGCCAATTTTTTTATTAAATGAAACCAAACACCATATAATTTGTTCTATTTTTACTTTGCATTTATGAAATAAGTACGCTGTATTATAGTTTCTAACAAATTGCAGAAATGGATTGTTTCTAGCAAAATACATATTTTAATAACATTATGGCATTGAATATGATATACTTACGTAAAGTATACAATTTATAAGTTTTTCAAAGGCAGCTGATATGTGCAATACATAGACTACGCACTTCACTTCCTGTAGCTTTCTTTTGCTCTATACAATACATCTATTCCAGCGATTTACTTCTCTTCCATTTCCTACTTCTCTTAACTCCTGTATTAATACAATATTTTCACATTTTCGTAGGTAAATATAATCCGAACTATGTCGTCTTTAGTCTCATTTTAACGAGAAAAGTTTGGCGAATATGTTGAAAGAAAATTTATTAAGAAAAAAAAAAAAAAAAAAGTTTTTTAGTCTACATTAACGTGTTCATACATTGTATGGGGTTTTAAACCGCTCGGCTCTGATCAAAGGCGAGCCGAACTCGCTTCACTGATCGCGAATTGTGGTTCCAAGCGGGGCAGTCCTCACGGCCTCCTCTGCTGTAGGCTAGAATACGAGAAAGGCAACGCTGTCATTAGTCCTACAACGACTGGTCGGACTGATGATCTTTGTTGCCGGTGTTGTGACCGCGTACGTTTCGCCTTGGATATAGCGCCGGACACGGAGCCCCCCCCCCCCCCGCCCGTCATAGGGGATTGGACTGAAATCTACGCATTTATCCACGGGTTCGCTCGAGTTCTTGGCGAGAAAATATTGTAATAACTGTACAGTATATGCATATATACATATTGAATTATACACACACATATTGAACAAACTTTCCATGCTGAAAACAAGCTCTCTTTGGAATTCCGATACGAACCTGTTAAGTTGCATAAAAGCATACACTCTAAAAAAATCCCCATAGTGCTTGGTCTAAAGCTCAGCATACTACTTGTGAAGAAGAATCGACGGTACATTGTTGCAGTCTAGGTCATTCACATTTGATATTAGATCACAGAGTCCGAAACGTAGCTGTGATCAATAGTAACCGTTAATCTATCATGAAAGATTAATAGTAAAAAAGATTGTTACAGAAAAATATAAATTTCAATTCCCATACGTTTCATCTTCGCTTTACGAAAACGATATTAAGGGATTATTTCATATACATATAACTTGTACTAGTTTTACTGGTAAACAGTTTTGAAAGAACTCAAAAGTTTAACTCGAAAATTATTTGTTTGTTATAGTTACTCATTTATTAGAAGTAAAAATTTCTAAACCATTCTTCGGGATACGATTTTTGGCTCTGATTCATTTGAGTTGAGCTTCCGTAGCTTATATATGTGCTATGTAAATGTTTATTTACAGCTCGTTCACACAATACGGTTTTTGACCAACTCGGTTATTTTACCAAATCAAGATTAACCGAAAACAGTGTCCACACATTTCTCCATCTCCACAGAAAATTTAATTTTCATGCGTATATATACTTCATAAATAGGTTGCCATGCTGATTCGTTCTCAGTTTTATCTTTAGATGAATGCAACGACTACGCACTACTTTTAAATTACGTTCTTTAATGTGACTAGCTAGACTTTACCATATGCATAATGAATATGTTATTTGGATACCTACATGATTTTGCTATTGCCGAATATAATTGCACTTTATGGTATACATGATACAGGTGCCATTCCGATACGTGACAAAAGTAACCATAAAAAATAACCGATTTAATAGGTTTATCGTACATACATACAAAATATAAATAGTAGTTCGAAAGGTGATAAAAATTTGATTCAGCAAATAAGTGATTTGCATGACGGCAATAGTTTGTACATACTTCAGTGAATCGGTTAATTCGGTAATCTAACTGACGAAATGAAATCGCATCGTATGACCGAACTATTGGGGTCCATGTATGCGACGGCTGAGTATACACGATAGTTTATCGCCACTCTGTACATTTAAAAGGCTACTGACTATCGCTCGATTTAATTGTCCTTTTCGCCGTTTCAATGGCTCTGTGGTGTTTTCTGGTGTTGAATCGGTAACATCGCACGTGACGCGGAAATGGTAAGGGGGTCTCGAGACCTCCGAACCGTGTGACAGAAAAGAGCATTGAATGATAGGTCTATACTGTTCCTCGTCTGTGCTCCTGGCTTCTAATGCCTAAGGCGGTAGTCCCCAATGGCGGCCGGGCATGTCAGAGAGTTGACTTTACCGACAAAATGGGCCAAAATTATGGGTTTGCTTGATACAACTTTTCGTCCTTATATGAGAGAATTGTGGCTCGAAATAGGGCTCAATCGGAAGAGGAGGCTTCAACGCAACGTGGTCAGGTAGTGTTGTGGTCAAATTATGTTGATATGTAGTAATATGAGCGTTGTAAAGTGGAGCAAAAAGTGACAGCTTGACAGTTGTCGAATCTAAGCATTTTTTGATACAGAGAGAAAGATATGCATGAAGTGAATACCTGGCCACGTCGCGTTGAAGTCTCCCCTTTCAAATGAGCTATCGTTTGACTCAAATCGTCGACAGGATTCGCCTATCGTTTACAGGAAAGCGAAACGAGCGGCGATACCTTGTAGACGCAACGCGTCCAGGGCACACATATGGGCAGAGTTCAATGCAGTTGTACCACCACTTACATTTTGAAATTGAAAGGGACAGTAACTGGTATAATCAATTTACGCATTTTACAATTATTGCCATGGCAGTATTTGCTATTGGACACGAAATTATGTACCTTTACCGTCACCGATGTATATTATATACAAGGAATATACATAACCACAAGTCAGCTAGTTTAATTGAAGGTTTTCAAGAAATGTTTTTCGCAGGTGACAGTGAATGGGGTGGTAGTAATTGAATTATGTATGACAGTATTAATTGGGGCGTTGTTTTTGTTAAATTATTTAATTTATAAACAACAAAAGAATCTTATCCTTTTTATCTTATAGTAGAGATACTGGATCGTAACAGACAAGAAAAAATATACGTAATTTTTATAAATATATTATAAAAATAGTGCAATGAGGTCATTTGAGGTGGCAGTAATTGAGTCATTTATCTTATGTCGAAAAAATGGAGATACGTTTATTTTGTAATTTGTGTTTATTGAGTTATAAATGACAACATGTCCCCCTCTTTTCGCTCTGCCGCGGTCCTAAGTACCCCCGCCCCTTCCGCCCCAGCTCCTTCTAACCCCAAGCCAACCACCCCCACGTCGATTGCCTCTTCCTCTGCCTCCGCCGCCGTACCGCCGCCCGTAATGTTCTTCGTGTAGCTGCTTCTTCAGCCTGTTGATCTGTAAAATGTGAAATAAATATAATCACTTCATTCGTTTCCAGTTGTAGACGTACAAAAATGTAACTGTAACTATTTGGCGTGGAATCGCCTATGCATATACTTACTTTTGACAACAGCTCCAACTGTATTTCTATGTCTCTATCTCTGTCCCTGTCTCTCTCTCTTCATCTTTCTTTCTCCCTCGTTTCGTTTCCCTCCTTCTCTTTCTTCCTCTCCCCCCTCTCTTTTTCTTTTTTCTGCTCTAGTCCATCCTTTTCTTTCTTCTGCTCACCTCTCTCCTTTTCTTTCTTCTGCTCCACTCCCTCCGTTTCTCTCATCCTCTTTTCTCCCTCCTTTTCTTTCTGCTGCTCCACTCCCTCCGTTTCTTTCATTTTCTTCTCTCCCTCCTTTTCTTTTTTCTGCTCCACTTCCTCCGTTTCTCTCATTC
The DNA here is from genome assembly GCA_028830335.1 of Eucera pruinosa. NCBI lineage: Eukaryota > Metazoa > Arthropoda > Insecta > Hymenoptera > Apidae > Eucera > Eucera pruinosa. Next base: position 13,936 of record JAMYCR010000160.1, read on the forward strand.
TCTTCTCTCCCTCTTGTTTATTATCCTTCTTCTTTTCCACAATCCGTTTTTGTTCATGTTCCATTTTGTCCACCTGTAAATAAATCAAAGGGATAATGAAAGGTTTATATTTTCCAGTGATTATTATTCAATTACTGTGGTACCATGAAACTTTTGTAAAATCACGAAGAAGTACACCTCACAAATAGTTTTGAAATATTTTTCATTCAAATATGATTCATTCATTTTTTCATTCGAAGTAATAATTGCCGATCAACGGTAGTTTCCAAAATTTCTTAAATTATTTTTGTTATTGTACTCCGTGTGTATGCATGTCATCGATGAGTTCCGCCTGCAATGGATCGCCGTTCGTGTTGCTTTTCTATAAACACAACACGCCGCCTGGCAAGAGGCACCGCGATATCTTCATAGAGATGCAAAATGAGCAGCGGTTCCTTTTAGACGCAACGCTTTCGCGACACATATACAGACGGAATTCAATAACTACAATTTTTGCAAATATCTCGAAAACACCAAAAGCAATGAGGTGTACGTCTCCGCAAATAGTTACCGTTCTTTGGTATACACATTTTCCCACTTTTTCGGGAACAGAAAACAAGTCATTACATTACAATTAATTTGAAATTTGTTGTATGAACACACAGTATAAGTTTACTTTGGTAACTTTACTCTAAATCAATTTATTCTTTTCCGGTTGTTTAAAACAAGGCTGCATTTTGATATTGACAATAAGTATAAGTCAAAAAGTAATATTTTTGTACTACTTCTTCTTTGCAAAAAACATGAAATTTAAAACAGTCGCTGAATCCGTGGACTGATTGTCGGTACTATTGCATTCAACTCTGCCTGTACTGTGCAGTGATCACTTGATGGCGAGGCAAGCCGATTGGCTGTCGCATATTAGCGACACCTTCAGTCACACGTATTATATTCATTGGCTGAATCGGTCAGTACTACAAGTCTACTGCGTGACAAAGGACGCGAAACAAAACACGTCGAGGTAGACTGAGATAGAATGACTTTGACCTACGACTGAATCGCATTGGCGTAAACCTAATTTCTTTTTCTCGCGAGGATGTGGAGAAATTTTCAAGACGATACTTGGGAGGGTCCGCACTCCCAGGTATGTGAAATTTCTACTCACGATAACCCTACACCCTATATTGTGATATAAACTTCCGAATAATAAATATGAATAACTTTTTCTCACCTTATGAATTTTCTGATGAACTATCTTCGTCATCTGTATCATCTTCTGTGCTATTATCTTCACTGTGTAATTCAATACTGTCCATAGCACTTTCTAATAAATTGTCCTTTTGCCAATAGTCCTTTTCCACTTTTTCCGTATGTCGGCAAAAGTTTTCCCACTCAGTGGCTGTTACACCGTCTATTCCTCTTGCGTAAGCGTTTTGAGCTCTTCCAGCGTTAACGTTGATGGATTTTTTTCACGGATTCTTCGTTTCATTCCTGCCCATGCTAATTCTATGGGACTTAGTTCACACATGTAGGGTGGTAAACGCAAAACTGTATGTCCATGCGACTTTATAATATCGTCTATTTTGTAAGTCTTTTCTGTTGGTCTATGTCGCTCTATTAAGTCCGATAGTTCGTATTTTTTCATGGTTTCACTATATGGTACGTTAATTCGTAGGAGCCAATTTATCATTTCACTTTTTTTCCCGTATTTTGACGGTGGTTTGTTCGTTTGCACCGAATGATACGGAGCATTGTTCATCACAATAACACTATTTTTCGAAACATTCGGTAAAAGTTTTTCACATACCCACTTTTCAAAATTATGGGCATTCATTTGTCCATGATAATCGCCACTTGTTGTATTCGCCTTAAATATCAGTGAGGCACCTGATATAAAACCGTTCTTTCCACCCGCATGGACGATTACCAATCGGTGCGATGAGCTGGTGTTTTTTATAACGCCTAGCATGTCATCGCTTTGCCAGCACTTTCCGAAGCATAGGGTACTGTCTACCCACGTTTCGTCGATGTATACGATGTCCATATTTTCATTTCTATAATGATTTATTGCCTTTAAATATTTCCCTCTCCATGATACAATGTTCGGCCGCTCAATTAATATTTTCCGAATGCTGCTACTTTTCTTCCATTTGAAACCCATACTCTTTAATAATTTGTAAAGGGTATGCAACTTCCACGGGAAAACTATCTTCTCACGTATAGCGGCTATCAGTTTCGGACCACTCGGTACAACTTTTTTTTCAACATAAAAGTCGTGGATAATATTTCTTATTATTAATTTATCCTCTTCAGTGCAGTGAAACTTCTTTTCAATGCTCTTTGGTCGTTTTTTCCCTGGCGACGATACGCTCTCTTCTTGAGAATCTGAGCTTTGGTTTCGAATTCTCGTAATTGTCCTTGATGACAAACCAGTATACTCAGCAATGCGAGCATTTGCCTGCTGTAGCGGATGCAGAAGTTGAAGTTTCTCTGCTTCTTCATCGCACTTCTGTGCAATCCTTTTCACCATTTTCCGTGCTTCACTACGCACCGTTTGTCCTTTTTATGAGACATTTTAATTTAGAATATAATAGAACTTAATTTAAGATTAACACTACACGTAACACTATATAACACTAAACACAAAACTACAATAACACCTTAATGTTATAACTTATACAAAACAACACTACACTAAACAATAATACTATAATAGTCACTAAAAATTAAATATATATAGATAAATGAAAAAGTTAATAATTATAGAATATTCACTATTCGATCGTTGGCTGCCAAATTAACATGGGCCAACTAGATTAATTCTGATCACCAACTATTCGCTTTCTTTTGGTAACTTATCGCTTCAAGCGTTTTTCGCTTTCTGTCCCTTGGACACACAAACTCAGCCCGCTTCGTACGTACCGGAAGTGAGTATGCCGTGTTGACCAAACGTACGCGGAAGTGGAAACGCCGAATTTTCCGATTCGTCAAGATCGAACACGATGTCGTGTTTTTGGGTCTGATTGGCCGCCTACGCGACGCACCAATCAGCGAATCGGAAAAGGCCGGAAAACAACAATCCTAATTGGTGGGCCTCTTGGACAGAGGCGCTTCCTGTGCCCCCTTTACCTGAGTGGTGATACATTGGCCGCAAGTGTCCGCGCTTCTTGGGTTTTTCCGGTCCACGTGGCGTCACCCACTCGCCCTTCGAGGATGTCTTTAAGGGGGTAATTGCCGCGACCGCGGGTGGTGTGTTTTGCAGGCCTCTGGCTACTATCCGAATACTTACCGTTAGGCCCAGCAGCTGTAAAACACGTGTACCCCCTGTCGTTTATTCGAACGAAAATATTTTTGGCCGAGTTGCAAAGAATTGATGCATTGGGCATCGACATGTTAGAAAAGTCCGAAAATAATTTTGGGGGAAATGCTGTAGGGTCAATCGTAGGCATTTTCCCAGAAAGCGACATTGTCTTCCAGATCCTACCAGGAACAGAGTCCTATTCATTGAGGCAACGTAATGTTGAACTGCTTGTCATTCCTAACTTTCTCTTGACTCATACAAACAAACATCCCTTCAACACCTGATATCTGAAAGACCCTCTATAAGTTGTCACCAACCGTTATCGCCGATAATTCTGTTTATGTTCACTAGGTTTCTCAAAAGATCTTACACAGATCAGGTCTCTGTCATAAATCGTTCAAAAGCTAAAAAGTGCTCCACTGTCGACCCTCGGTCATTTTTAAAACACGTGGATACCAGGGAACGAAATAATATTTTAAAATATTATCCACACGTAACACATGAAAAATTGTTACATTATTTTTTAAACAAAAATTTATAGAATGTTCGAATATCTTTGAGATCTGTAAATTAGCGTTTACTTTGTATCTCTTTCTTTATTTAAACAGTCATATGCAATAAATAACATTCTTTTTCATTTGTAATGCCTAGAAATTATATTCTATCATAACATAACAATTTTTTAATCCTTTGTATATTTAGTTAAAATATAGAACATAAATGTCAATATCTAAATGTCAATCTATACTGGTGTGTGAATATTTTTGTGACCCATTGTATATGTGATCAGAATTGACAGTTGGCTAATGTAGTAATGAAATCTCCATATTCAGGTTTTCGCGAAACCTCAGCGAATATGAAGGACCTACTACTATGCATGTAGCAGGTAAGAATCCAGTCGAAAGATTTTCTACTGGCTAATGGGCGGAGCGAGCGAACCGTTCCCCTTGCCTCTGTGCCGATCAGCTTGCCGGACGCTCACCAACAAGTCATCACTGCACTGTACATCACTAGAGGTGCAATGGACTGTTCCTATTGGTCGAGCCGTGCCAGGAGACAACATGGCGGTTGACATATCCCTATGAATTGACTACCTTTAAACATGTGTAACTTTTAATTCCGTCAACTGCTAACATTATTAAATCTTTAGTCGCGTTTTTTACATGATATTTTCTAAGTCCAAAATAAACTCCCACCCACCATTTCGGCGTCCCTAAAGTTGGAGTTTATCCAAGTTTACTGTTGCATTAGTCTGTGAAGCAACAGATCAGTTATTGTTATTATAATTGGCTAAATCCAAACACTCTGTGCTAATAATCCGTCTATTCTAATCAAACTTCGGTTATTGGCATCACCTGTGGTAATCATACTTAAAGGCAAACGATAAAAATTCTTAGGAAATTCGTACTAAGTAGACATATCCTTCCAGACTTACTTTTAAACATCTACAACCCGAGTTTTATTTAATTTAGAGGTTACTGTTTCTTCACTGATATCCTGCAGAACAGGAAATAATAATTGATACAAATGAATCATTTGCTTGTGATTTAATAATATACGAACACACTGTAACTGTATAGCTACGAAGTAAAATACATTTAAAGAGGTAGCTTTAAGTATAACGTTCAGAAGTATACGTTGTTGAATTGATTTTGCTAGTATCGAATACATAATATATATTTAATAAACTTCATATTCATGGTAAATGTTCAGTATCAACAATATATAATATCCCATTTTTTATCCAACGTCCATACCGCGTTGTAATTCACCGTAATTCACCGACTATACCGCGTTGTAATGCACCCAGACATCAAGCGTTCTTCAGTGTTCAAAAAAGTTACATTAAATCAGCAGGCAACTATTTAAAAATAGTGAAAGCGTTAGATAATTGCATATCAAACACGGGAGAAAATCTGGACGCAAATGCGGCAGAGAAAAACCCCAGCGAATCGAGGGAAAATGAAAAAGAGGTTAACCTAACCTCAAACGCCTGCTCGTGGTCAACACCACAGCTGAAATCAATGAAAAAATTCTTGGAGGGCACCAGCCAAACAAAAATTCCAACATCCAGCCTCCTGAATGAAGAGCAAAAGAAACCAAGCAAAAGAAAAACCGATCCCTCACCTAACCTCGAAATGGCAAAATCTAAAAGAACAGAAAGCAGCTGTACGGATCAGGAACAAAAAGACAGCAATCTGGAAGCAGAAAATAAGAAATTAAGACAGGAATTAAACAAATTAAAAGAAATAATTCAGCACCTTACGAATAAAGCTGCTGATAGCAAGCCACCAGAAGCCAATGGGAAAATGGAAGTGGAAACCACAGATACAATACCCAGCAGCTCTGCACGAAACAAATCTCAGCAGGAGGCATCATTCCAAACCATAATAAGGAAGAAAAATCAAGACAGCCGAGACAAAGAAAAGGAAACGTCAGCCTAACACCACAGCCCGCAAGCATCAACAACGACAGCAACAACATCATCTGTATCAACTGCAGTACCACCACCGACAGCCAAAGCCAAACCTTCAAGTCAGGCCCAAATCAGCACTCCCAACAACAGAAACGCAGGTTCAGTACAAAAAAGTAAACCGCCACCCATAAATATTCTCTACCAAGATCCTAAAGACACAATAAGGTTAGTATCAGAAAAAGCAAAAGACAAATTTCATATAAAACGTATCAGTAATGTAAAACATATACTTCAATTACAGTCAATAGAGAACTTCGATGAAGTGAAGGAGATCCTCACCAGTGCTAACACCTGTTATTACACATTTACTCCAAAAGATATAAAGAACCATTCGTACCTCTTAAAAGGCTTACCACAGTCTTTTACAGAAAAAGAAATCCTAGATGAATTACAGGCAGTGGCTGATGAGAATCTCATCTTCACCAAAGTCGACAAATTCAAAACTGCAAGATCCATTAGGGAAAACAGACAATTACCGATATATTTAGTACAGATAAGTCCTAATAGTAAGTTAAATAATTTAAATAATATTAAACATGTCAACAGACACTTAATAAAATGGGAGAAATTGATAAAGAAAGGCGACACGCAATGTAAAAGGTGTCAAAGATATGGCCATACAGCGAGCAACTGCAACATGAATTACAGATGTATAAAATGTAACGAACCCCGCGGTCCCGGGGAATGCAAAATCAATCAGGTTGCAGAGAATTCTAACAAAAAGCTTTTCTGCGTAAACTGTAAATCAGAAGGGCATCCTGCTTCTTATAAGGGTTGTCCCAAGTTCAAAGAGTACCAACTTAATGTTAAGAACCAAAACAGTAAAGTATATAAAACCGTAGAAAAACTAATAGTCAACCCAGCGTATACCAAAACAGGTGTTTCATATGCAAGGGCCGCAGGTAACAAAAAACAAGACACGCTCCCAGGCACAACGCTATCCAACACAATTGGTATCTCCAACACACATGCAACATATACTCCATGGGCTCAGGACCAGAAGCAAATGGTAATACTAGAAGCAAGAACTACCAAAATAGAAAAGTCAATAGAAAATATAGCAAGCACAATCGAAGCTATGAACACACAAATAAGACAGCTAGCAGACATGCTAAGAAATTACCAATACATTCAATAACATACCATCACATTCATGCAAATTAAAGCTGTTAACAGCAAATGTAAATTCAATAGTAAGTAATACGAAAAAAATAGCTCTTACGATTCTGTTAGACAAACATAAGCCAGACGTGGTTCTTCTGAACGAAACACACTTAAAAGCAAAGCATACGTTATATTTTAAAAACTATAATGTCATTAGACATGACAGAATAGTGGGAAAAGCAGGTGGAACAGCGATACTGATAAAACAGAACTTAAAGTACGAAATACTGGATAACACTACAGAAGCAGAATTAATAGAAACCACAGCAATAAGTCTTGATACAACAAACAATAATAAGTTAATACTAGTAGCCATCTATGCTAGGAAGGGTCCCACAAAAAAATTTAGATCAGATCTCGAAAAACTGTTTGACAAGCTAAATCTGATATCACAATCTAATTATTTTATCGTAGCAGGAGATCTCAACGCAAAGCATATGAAGTGGGCAAACAGGATAAACGATGAGAGAGGCATAAACCTCCTGGATTGGTTAGAAAATAACGACATCAAATACAGATTACAACTCCATCATTCTAAGACACCTTCGTTCCCAAGAAACGCATCATACATCGACTTAATTCTGTCAGACGCGAGGTTGGAATTCTTAAATAGCATTAACAACGAACTCCCCGTGATACAAATTGAAAGCGACCACACAGCAATCATAGCACAAGTAAATATACAGAGCCAGAACGTATTAACAACAAACGAAACAATAGGCACATATGATTATTCCAAAGCAAAATGGGATAAATTCCAACAAATTCTTCAATCATGCGACCCAAACATACCAGCGGACACGAATCTCTCGATAGCACAAACGGAAGAACAAATACACAATATCCAGCAAAAAATAATAGAAGCTATGGACCAGGCGATACCTAAAATCAAACCTCAAAACGCAACTGATAAGTACACATCCAAGAAAATAAAGCAGCTAATCCAGAACGAATTACAACTCGTCTCAGCAGCTAGGAAGCTCCATAGATCGAGGAACGCAGGCCCGCACATCAATCATATGATAAAATTAATAGATAACAAGATCAAAGCCATAAGGAAAAAGATACACACGGAAGTGAATAAAAGAGTTAATAGTTATTGGCTTAACAGAATCGGGAAAATAAGCACAAAACAGCCGAACAAAATGTTCAATGAGATAAATAAAATCTTCAGAAGGAAAGAAACTACTGAACTACCAGCATTCAAAATACCAGCAAGCAAAGGAAACCTAATCCATCGTGCCAATATAGATTCTAACACGCTAACAAAAGACAACAACAATAACATAATCTTGAACGACACAAAAAGCAAGTTAAATCTCCTGGGTATCCAGTTTGCATCGGTAAGCGAACAAAATACTAATTTAAACAACCCAAAATTCAGGAAAATAATTGACCGAAAATACAATGAAATAATGGCAAAAATCTCTGATGATACTCCAACTACAATCAGTATCTTTACGCGAACGAATACGGCACTATTCCCGAACCAAATAGACTCAATACCAGATTATTTCACAAACAGCTCCGCAATTGTAAGAAAATTAAAATCACTCAACAACAAAAAGTCTTCAGGGAACGACAAAATACCAAATGCTGTTTTAAAGAAGCTACCACACAGTATAATAAACAACTTGATGATCTTGTTCAACAACTTACTAAATCACGCACATTTCCCCGCTTTCTGGAAGAAGGCGAAAGTAATACCAGTTCACAAAAAAGGAAGAGACAAGTCAAACCCTAACAATTATAGACCTATCAGTCTGTTGTCCAATATAGGAAAAGTGTTCGAGAGAATTATAAATGATAAAATTCTAGCAGTTTGTCGAACAAAAAACATAATTCCCGAAAATCAGTATGGCTTTAAAAGATGGCATACAACAACACACGCGATAAATAAACTATCCAGCGACGTCAATTGGGCGTTGAATGATGGCAAGTGCGTGGGAGCGTGCCTTATAGATTTAGAGAAGGCATTCGATACGGTATGGCTAAACGGTTTAATAACAAAATTATACAAAAAAGAATTCTCCCTCCCTTTAATCAAGCTAATCCATAACATGATCGTTGGCAGAAGCTTCGTAACTGGCTTTGGTAATATAGAATCATCTCAAACATTTCATCTGGCTGACGGCCTACAACAGGGTACCATAAACTCGCCCGTTTTATTTAATATTTACACTAGCGATGTTCTGCAGCTTTTCGGCCCAAACACTACAAACTGTCAACTATTAGCTTTCGCTGATGATATAATAGCCTATACATCGAGTAATTCACCCAAGCATGTCCAAAGTACGTTACAAGAATGCATTAGTAAGATATTTTCATACTATAAAGCATGGAAGTTAAAAGTAAATGCAGACAAGTGCGAGACGATCCTTTTCAGACCTACATACCGAAAAGCATCGTCGGCGATTAAAACACATCACAGGAACTTTTCCCTGAAAAACGCAGGAGAAGACAATAATACTACTACCCTAATGCACAAAAATATAGTAAAGTATCTTGGTCTGCAGCTCGATAATAGATTGCTGTTCAATAAGCATGTAGAAACGCAGTTAAACAAGGCGAAGGCAGTATTCATTGCAAATGCAAGACTGTTTTATTCCAATAGAGTAGATAAGAAGGTGAAACTGACATGTTACCAGCTCTTAGTAAGACCATTAATCACCTATGGATGCGAGATATGGTACAATGTCGGGGCATCGGTAATGGAAGAAATCAGAGTTTTCGAAAGAAGATGTCTAAGAGCTTGCATGAATCTATATAGGACCCCAAATTCTAATTACCAGAAATATTACAGTAACTCAACTCTTTATAATGCAGCAGGTATAAACAGGATAGACAACTTCATGCTCAAACTAATTCGGAATCACTTTGCTAATGCATCGCAAATAACAATTAACAGCTTAATCTTTCCAATTGCTTATCCAGATACAAATTATATTAAAAAAACATTAACCTCTGGTTATATACCACCCGAAGCGTTTATCTATCTAGATAAACACGGCTACACGCAAAATAACCAAGCTGTCCCGATCTTGTACCATGTCCCGCGGCATAGGGCAAACAAAACCATCACCTATACTCCACAGTCTGCCGAAAGCCTACTAAAATATAGCACAGCGATCTCGGAAAGGGATAAATTAGAATACAACAAGATAGACAAAAAGAAAATCTGGTGGCTAGAGAATAGTACCATTTAGCAAAGTTATATTCAAGTGCGACATTAATATTTGTAAAAATACATGTTAGTATGAGTATGAGTATGAGTGTGAGAAGAAGTGAAAGGTATAATGTTTGATCATGTAAATAGGTATGAATGTGAGAGTATGCGGATAGGTAATTAAAATAAATCCAACATGCACAATTAAACACGTCGTGTATAGTGCCTTTACCAAAGACTCCAGATGTATGACAATCAGCGGTATGCGCAATAACAATGTTAGTATAATAGTATTCGAATGCGACATGTACATAGGTATGAATGTGAGGGTGAAAGAAAAAATTACATTTTAAGCGCATATAAGTAAGTACATCAGGGCAAAGTACAAAATGATCTCCATAGACGAAGTCTGACACTGTGATCTCCTAATAGCGTAAGTGATCCTGTGATAAAAGCACGTAGAAAAACAAATGTGCAAGAGCACTGAGTATTAAAAGCATATACTTTGTTATTCATCTCTTATTTATTAGTTTCAATTAGTTTTAAGTTAGTATATAAGAAAAACTTACAAATGTTAGCACCTTTTTTACGGCGTTTTTGAGGTGCAATAAAAATCCCACTAGTTCTTAGGTGTATACCAAAGATAAATTATAGCAACGAACGTTAGTCCTGTACTATACCTCGTAAGACCAAAATACTTAAATATAAGACTGAATAAGAAAATTCTATATAAGTCTCGCGTCCAAATATATTGAAATATGTTAACTATAGGTTTATTGGTAGTTATATTATTGTACATGTTATTTTCGTAAGCCATCATTAAACAAATTAAAAGCAAAAAAAAAAAAAGCAAAGCGTTGTAATGCACCAGTTCTCGTCAGATCACTGAAGTTAAGCTTCGCTGGGCACGGATAATACTTAGATGGGTGACCGCTTGGGAACTCCGTGTGTTGTTGGTATCTTTTCTTTCTCGTGTAGATTAAGTAAGGGTGTGTAATTTGAAAGTCACATGGTGTTATATAGTGTTAACCGAAGCGTTTCTTTTCTTTTACATGAATACCTGGCAAGAATAATTAGAAAATAAGTAAATACACAAATCTTGTCGTGAGATCTTTTTACCTTTTCAAAGCAAATACAGAGATAGTATACCGATTAAACTGTGTACTAATGTAATAATTGCTTGGAAAAAATTCACTTCAATAACGAAAATTTTGTATTCTCTGTGAAATGTTATCAGCCGGTTATTTTTATCAAAATGTCCCAAAGCGATCGCAATGAGCGGATTCCAGTGTATTTGCTAATAGTACTTCGATCCCAAATTGTCTTCTTTTCAAAGTCTTTAGAAATTGTAAAAGTATGATCCTCAAACCTATAAGTGAATATATCCACTTATAGGTTTGAAAATCTATACGCATATGCGTTCTCAAATATTTGACAATTATTTGTGAAGAGCATACGTATTCTTTCTCTATAGTAGATTATAGTGTAAGATAGATACAACAATAAATGAACACTTAAGAAACTCGGTGACCCTTCAGATTGAATTTCAGTGATCAATAGAATTATTGATTATTCTGATTATTCAAATCCGACTTGTTAATGTCTGAGCTTTTATATCAGACACACAAGAGGACTTAAAAGAAATGGTATGCATAGGTGGTGAAATTGGAAACATAAATATATTTATTTAGCCAATGAATGAACATTGCTATCTATTGAATACTATTGAATAAACACTCGTAATTAATGAATGAACAATGTGTATTTCTGCGTAGAAAACCATTCTTTACCATTCCTTGCTTCTCTTTTTCTGTTAGATATTTTCCAAGTCACTAATTGCTACATCCCTGATTAGACACATTCACTATTTTGTAAACCATATTCGTCCTTTTCTGGAACAATCTTATCGTATCCTCTTAGTCAATGTAAACACGTGCCAGAGTTATTTTGCCAACAATATACAGTTCTAGGCGGTACGAGCAGGCGTTAGATGTGATACATGAAAGACAACGTTGTGGATAAATATATGTTTATATTAAATAGAGTATATAGATATATATGGGTGCAGGTATAATGTGTCGGATTACCTATCGTTCAGGTGTCGCGGTGTCAATTCAACTGCCTTCGCCGTACAGTTTCTCGTAATCCCACGGTTGCTACGTGGCCCCCGATTGCCATGTGGATCCGCGAAATAAATAATGGAAAAAACCCAAAATTTATGCCCGGGTGCGTTCCGTCTGAGATAATCGCGAGCTCGCCAACGGCCATCGCTCTCCATCATTCTCTTTTGTTTTTTTCTATTATTAAGCCTGCGTACCGTTGCCCCGTTGCTCTCGAGAGCTCTTTATAACAAAATGCCTACACAGTTCGCCGTTCTATAACGCGGTGTTCTTATAACGCGGTTTCTATATAACGCGAAGCGAAAATTGCGACAACCCACCTATAACGCGGTACTCTTGTAAGGCGTTTTTCGTACAAGACAACATTCCACCAACTTAAATGGCTTAAAAAGTTCATCTATTCCATTACTTTTTCGACGTATTAAATTTTTACGATTGAAATTAATGAAAAACTCCCTTTCTCTAGCTAGGGCGCATCACGTTTATCAATAGCTGTGTTCACGTGACCCCAGTTCATTATATGTGTCATATATAATAAACCTAAACTCAACGATGTAAAAATACAAATATTCATTTCCATTTGTATAATAAAATTTTATTTATAAAAGGTCGCCTTCAAAACATGGTGCTTTGAGATTAAAATATTGATACATGTAATGCAAATCAAATCGATCGGATTTTTGTACAACTGATTTATTTCTGAAGTTCACTCAACGTGGTTTCTACATAACGCAATGCAAATTAATCTGATTTGTATTGATTCCGAGTTTTTTACAGCACGGTTCCATATAACACGGTTCGAATTAATCGCGTTATAGGAGGGTTGATTGTAGCTAAATATATTAATGCAGAATATGTGGAAAAAGAGAAAAGAGCGTAAGGCATGTTGGTGAGCGGTAGAGGGTTTATAGCTCATGGGCCTGCACGCGGACTCGACTCACCGACCCAAACGTGACCCTTCAGTTCTATGGTTTACGATACGGCTGCTAGGAACGTTGTTTTTGAGTAAGGATTTCTGTTTTATTATTCGCACATGTTTTAGCTTCATCCTGGCGGCAGCAGTTAAACGATTAAGTAAAAGTTTAGCTGTGCCTGTCGCCTTCAATAACGAAACAACGTATCATAAACCGAAGTGCAGCGGACAGCACATTTTGGGACCTACCTATGTAACGGTATCCTGCGGGAAAATCCCACTCGTGGGGACATGCCGCAGCGATGCCAAAACTTAGAGATATTTCCCCACCCTCCTTAAAGGAAACACGCTAAGGGCGTACAGGAAAGGTGTGGGCGAATTTACTAAGTGCGCTGATTGGTTCCCCAATTTCAAACAGTGTGGCCAATCAGCGAATTTAGAAAAACCAAGCGGCTTTCCTCAGGAGAGGGCAACGAGCCCCTAAACCAGTCGCTCTAGAACCACACAGGAGAACGTATACAAGAGCACAAGCAGAATTCAAAATAAAAACACATTTGTCTTTCCTCATACTGAGTTACTTTCAATTCAAACTCCTCTCGATCTTTTAAGTTAGGTCGGGATTCGCGAACACACCTGAGCGGTGAACTACCGATCAGAAGTTTAAGTTTGTGTCGCAACATATTGGTCCTTCGAGCCGGATCAGTGCTTTTGGAGGAAGCAGTGGTCCAATACAACACAGTGATCGTAAAACTCTATTATCAACGTGACATATAAACGTTGGACTCAATCGTTAACCGAAGTCAGTAACATCGTGAGTGTTACCTTCGGGAAAAATCACACTGCACCTGTGGTCCAGAGGCAACGAGAACTTCTGAAGTCAGTGACACGGGAAGTGGCACCTTCAGAAGAAACGAAGACAACACAATTGTGGACCAGAGGCATACGAGCGACTAGTCGGTGACACCAGGAATCAAGACGTGTGGAAGGAATCCAACATCACAGCTACCTGCATCTGAAGTCATCTGGAAGCAACAGTCAAAGTAGTAAGTCGCACGCTTGTTCTTTGAGTCACCTACTCCCAATTGCAATTCTCAACTCGAATTAATAGTCAGTAACGTAAAAGCTCAACATGGCCCCTAGTTTGCCAGATAAGATGAAAGCACTAAAAACTAAGCGAGAAGCGTTTAAGTTAGAGGTAGAGTCACTTGAAGCAGTGCTCGACGCATACGAAACGGGAGCATCGGTAACCCATATTCGCGTACAATTACAAGCGTTAGAGGATGAGAGCGCGTATTTCAACAAAACACAAGCCGACGTCGATGGATGCGATGAAGGTAACTTAATGCGAGAACGAATCGGCTTAAAAAATAGATTCAACACATGTAAAGCGCGCGCGTTAGATATAATTGACATAGCAACACACGGAAGAGACGCATTGCGAGCTAATTCGCGAAACCTGCCAGGATCACCACAGTCGTATCCCGATACACTTGAAAGTGAAGTAAATCTTCCAAAAATTAACCTCCCTTCCTTTTCCGGATCATATGAAGATTGGCCGGGTTTCGCGGATCAGTTTCGTTCCACGATTCATAATAACGCGCGTATTGACGACACCAAAAAATTGTTGTATCTTCGATCGTGCGTCACACAAGAAGCTGCGAAAATAATCGAGTCGTTAGGAAACTCAGCATCTAATTATTCAGCGGCGTGGGAAATGTTAGAAAATAGATATAATCAGCCATCAAAAATCGTTGCCAACCGAATTAAAACATTATTTGACTTGCCACCAACTCAGAGGCCGCTATATCACGATCTCCGAGCATTTACAAATAATATTGAAACACATTATCGTGCATTGCAAGCTTTTAACCAACCGACTACCGACACACTACTTCTACATCTATTTACGTCAAAATTAGACCGTGAAACGACATTAAAATGGAAGGAAGCCATGAGCGGTACACCATTCCCAACTGTAGAACATCTCTTTCGATTCTTGCATGAGCGATGTAAAATTCTAGAACCCACAGAGTCCGCACCTGATTCAGTTCCTAAACCATTACTTCCGCCACACAATAATTATGGCCATAAAAGGGCGCCCCAAACTAGTCGAAAACTATTCACGCGAGAATTACGCTCAGAATCTCAAAGGGTATTTAACACTTCCATCCAGTCCAAATGCAATTTTTGTCAGGGATCGCATTTCTCGCAAAACTGTGAACGGTTTACTTCATTAGATGTTCAAGGCAGATCTAATCTCATCAAGGAGAAGAAGCTCTGCTTCAATTGTCTCCGAAAAAATCACTCCGCTAATGAATGCCAAGCAACTACCTGCAAACGGTGCCATAAAAGGCACCACACTCTTTTACACACCGAAACCAATAGCTCTTCACCTACCATGCATACTAACTTAATCTGTCACAGCGCCATTAGTTTACCAAACACAATTCTGTCAACTGCACTCATTAACATACTAGACGCACGTGGAAACGCACATACTTGCAAGGTTCTGTTAGATTCTTGTTCACAAGCGCACTTATTAAGTGAACGCATGTGCAATCAATTAGGCTTAAAAACGCAGGAAATCTCCATTCCACTTTCCGGCACTAATGAAATGACATCCCAAATCACTCGTGCAACTAATACACAGGTCACATCACGCAATAGCCCATATTCGGTGAAATTAGATTTCCTCATAGTCAAAGAAATATCTCAACCAATCCCCTCAGAATCTATCGATCGCAAAAGACTTAATATTCCAAAATGGATAAACTTCGCAGATCCGAGCTTCGACACCCCTTCAGAAGTCGATGGTCTCATTGGAGCCCAAATCTTCTGGGACCTGCTTCATGTAGGCAAAATAATGATAGCTGATAAACGCATTCAATTAAGGAAAACGAAACTAGGGTGGATTGTAACAGGCGAAATATCACACACAAACAAACGGCAATCTCGTAACACAATATGCAATTTGACCCACGGTACACTACACGAAGACATCCAAAAATTCTGGAACATTGAAGAATGCCCCTCAACGAGAATTTTCTCTCCAGAGGAACGTTCATGCGAGGCACACTACACTCAACACTACACTCGCACTTTATCTGGTAGATACATAGTTAAACTTCCCTTCAAGCAAACCAGTGAAAAATTAGGTGACACTTATCACATGACACTACAGCGTTTCTTATCGCTCGAACGTTCTCTTAATCGGAACAATGAGAAAAGGGCGCAATATCACGAATTTTTACGCGAATATGAAAAACTCGGGCACATGACAGAAATTCAAGCTAATCATAGCGAGGGATGTTATCTTCCTCATCATCCAATCATTAAAATGGATAGCATTACTACCGAGGTACGCGTAGTTTTTGATGCATCAGCACGATCTGCATCCGGGAGCTCCTTGAATGATACACTCATGGTGGGTCCAACCATTCAGGATGATCTGTTTTCGATTGTAATGCGATTCAGGATGCACAAATACGTCATAACAGCCGACATAACCAAAATGTACAGACAGATTCAATTGCACCCCGACGACAGAAAATATCATAAAATTCTTTGGCGAGAAAATACTAACGATCCTATTAAAACCTATGAATTAAACACAGTCACATACGGGACAGCACCAGCACCTTTCCTTGCAATTAGGACGCTACAGCAATTGGCACGCGATGAGGGCCATAAATTCCCTTTGGCATCTCAATGTCTGCTGAGGGACTTTTATGTTGACGATTTGCTGACAGGCGAGAACTCGTTAGAAGGGACTGTACAATTACGTGACGAACTAATTGAGTTGACCGCGAGGGGAGGGTTCGAGCTTAGACAATGGGTGTCCAACGATCCGAAAGCAATAGAATCGTTAGCCAAAACAAACACGACTGACCACATAGCGTTAAGTATGTCGGACTCTAAGAAAACATTAGGCTTATATTGGAAGCCGACCGCGGACACATTAGGCTACTCCTTGAAAGAAGGCTCCGTATCAAAAAGGGTGACCAAAAGAACGATATTGTCCAGAATTGCGCAACTATTCGACCCACTCGGTTTATTAGGTCCTATAATAGTACGCGCCAAAATTATCATGCAAGAATTGTGGAGGGCTCAAATAGATTGGGATGATGCTGTACCGGTCAACATCTATACCGCATGGATGGCATTCCATTCAGAACTAAAGGATATAGGACAGATTAGCATTCCCAGACGCGTTACGGTTGATAGGTGCGAAAGCTTGCAATTGCATGGATTTTGTGATGCCAGCGAAAGGGCATATGGAGCGTGTATATATCTCCGTAGTGCGACGTCGCAACAAATAGTCACTCGTTTGTTGTGCTCCAAATCTCGCGTAGCTCCATTAAAAACACAGACGTTACCGCGATTAGAATTATGTGCGGCAGTATTGCTAACCAAATTATACGAGGCAGTTACGAGAGCACTCAAAATTACATTTGAACACACTACATTCTGGACAGACTCAACCATAGTGCTCCATTGGCTTAACACAGAACCTCATACTCTTAAGGCATTCGTTGCTAACCGCGTAAGCGAAATTCAAAAAAATAGCTCTTACAGTCAATGGCGCCATGTACCGTCAGAACACAACGCTGCTGACGTATTATCACGCGGTATAAATCCCAGCGAAATTCATGCTGCGGACATATGGTTTCATGGTCCGCGTTGGCTATCACAGGCCGAAGATACCTGGCCTTGCTACATAATACAACCAATTGAAATCCCGGAAAGACGAAAAATCATTAGTTTAAACACTACCCATAGTCCAAGTTTCCAAGTATTAGAAAAATTCTCATCATTAAAGGTTTTGAAGCGTGTCATCGCATATTGTTTGAGATTTTTACATAACGCACGCAACCAGGATAAACGAACGGGTCAGCTCACCGTCGCAGAATTAGACCTAGCAATGATCAAAATTATTAGTATGGTTCAACGTGCCACATTTTCAGACGTAATTTCAGATCTAAACAACAATTTAAAACCAAGTAAGAAAAATAAATTATTAAATTTGAGCCCCTTTTTAGACAAACACAGAATCATTAGAGTCGGTGGTAGGTTAGCACACGCGGAGCTACCCTACGAGACAAAACACCCAGCAATTTTACCACAAAAACACCATATCACGACCTTAATTATACGTGAAATTCACACTACACACGGACACAGCGGAGTACAAGGCACGTTGAACGCCGTGCGACAATCTTTTTGGCCAATCAATGGCAAGATGGCAGTTAAAACAGTAATTAATAAATGCATGGTATGTTACAAATTAGAATGCACAACACCACAGCATCCCATAGGACAGCTTCCAAGGGACCGTGTTAAATTCAATAGGGCATTTTCGGTGGTTGGCATCGATTATTGCGGGCCGTTTCATATAAAGGAAAAAAGGCACCGTAACACAAGGAGTATCAAAGCATACGTAGCAATATTCGTCTGCTTTAGCACCAAAGCCGTTCATATAGAACTCGTTAGCGACCTCACGTCCGATGCATTTATTGCGGCGCTGAAAAGATTTGTCGCCAGGCGCGGAAAATGTACGGACATTTATAGCGATAATGCAACGACATTTGTAGGGGCTAACCATGAGCTACAAAAAATTTGTAACATATTAGCTGCTGAAAATATCTCGACTTACCGCTACCTCACAGAAAATCATATTCAGTGGCATTTCATCCCTCCTCGCGCCCCCCATTTCGGGGGGTTATGGGAGGCTGCCGAAAAATCTTGTAAACACCACCTTTTGCGTATAGTAGGAAACACGTTACTGACTTTCGAAGAATTAGCAACTTGTCTAGCTGAAATTGAAGCTATTTTAAACTCGAGGCCGTTGACACCATTATCGTCAGATCCGAATGACCTTAGCCCATTAACCCCAGGTCATTTTCTCGTGGGTGACTCATTAACAAGCACCCCTGAGTGCGACCTTACTAATTTGAAAACAGGACGACTCTCATCCTGGCAGCATCTTCAGCAGATGAAGCAACATTTTTGGAACAGGTGGTCCAAAGAATACTTGAACGAATTAACGATCAGGAAAAAATGGCACTGCGGGGATACCACCACGATCAAAGAGGGTATGCTGGTTATCCTAAAGGAGGATAACACACCACCACTACAGTGGCCTATGGGTCGCATCACGGCACTCCACCCTGGAGGAGATGGAATCGTACGTGTAGTGACCGTAAGAACACATCACGGTGAATACAAGCGCGCGGTCAAAAAAATAGCTCCATTGCCAATTGACGACAATCTACTGTAATATTTTGATTGGAGAGTAACATAAACAAATGTAAATAACCTCGTATGTATGTTGTACGATTTAATGTAGCACAGTATGCAGTCTGGAATCTTAGCCCGTAATTATCGCGAAATGTATCTAGTCATATGTAATATTTATTTAGTGTATTTAGTTGTAGAATAGTCAGCACTTTCATTGAACTGATTGGTACACAAGACAACACATATAAGATCACATTATTTTTTGAACGCGACCGTTCAAGAGGGGGCGGTATGGTGAGCGGTAGAGGGTTTATAGCTCATGGGCCTGCACGCGGACTCGACTCACCGACCCAAACGTGACCCTTCAGTTCTATGGTTTACGATACGGCTGCTAGGAACGTTGTTTTTGAGTAAGGATTTCTGTTTTATTATTCGCACATGTTTTAGCTTCATCCTGGCGGCAGCAGTTAAACGATTAAGTAAAAGTTTAGCTGTGCCTGTCGCCTTCAATAACGAAACAACGTATCATAAACCGAAGTGCAGCGGACAGCACATTTTGGGACCTACCTATGTAACGGTATCCTGCGGGAAAATCCCACTCGTGGGGACATGCCGCAGCGATGCCAAAACTTAGAGATATTTCCCCACCCTCCTTAAAGGAAACACGCTAAGGGCGTACAGGAAAGGTGTGGGCGAATTTACTAAGTGCGCTGATTGGTTCCCCAATTTCAAACAGTGTGGCCAATCAGCGAATTTAGAAAAACCAAGCGGCTTTCCTCAGGAGAGGGCAACGAGCCCCTAAACCAGTCGCTCTAGAACCACACAGGAGAACGTATACAAGAGCAGAAGCAGAATTCAAAATAAAAACACATTTGTCTTTCCTCATACTGAGTTACTTTCAATTCAAACTCCTCTCGATCTTTTAAGTTAGGTCGGGATTCGCGAACACACCTGAGCGGTGAACTACCGATCAGAAGTTTAAGTTTGTGTCGCAACACATGTGTTGACAGCGTGCACAGAGATCAAAGTGAAAATGGGATAAGAGGAATTCTTGGGAGAAGACGGAACCGGACTACAAATCAGGAAGAAGATACTAGAAGAGAGGGAAAGGAAACGAATACAAGAATTGGACGAAGCAGAAGGAAAGCAAAGATGTACATAAGCCGCTGTTTTTAAGTTTGTATCAAAAATACAGCATTTAGTTGTTCTGATTTAAGTCGTTGTACCTTAGTATTATTAGTATTGTTAGTGTGCGAGTAGAATATGAGACATAGCATAAGAGCGTAAAACAGCACCTATTTTATTATAGTATTCTAGTACGTTAGTAAAACGGCAGTATTCTATCCAATTTTGTATTCGCAGACTACGTTAATTTATTTTGAATTAAGATACTAGTTTCATATAGTTTATGATCGTCAAGGTACAAATAATATAGGTGGAATATAACCGTATAATAAGCAACATGAGTGCAATTAAGTAGCATACGGAAGATGAAGCGTAACTGGAAGTCATCCTAAGCCGCAAGGCAAATGACTATAATAAATTATAATAATATAAAAATATTAAATGTGTCGCGTTGCAAGCCTTATTTTATGGCCTCCAAAACGAAACGCCGAATCTTAATAATTGCCTTTAACAACAGTAACCATTCAAGAACCATCATATAACGAAATTTGTCTTCCCTATCTCCCTGTGCCAGATGTTTTAGAAGTTACTCGTCGACCCTGTTTATGACTGTTTTTTCCAAACCCCGGCTTACCAGGTTTATTACGCGCCACGGTCAATCGAAGGCGCATAGCGCTACCTTCGGATGACCAGCGGGATTTCCCAAATTCTGTAGTTTTGGTACGTCCCCGTACTACCCCTTCTTGTAGGGGCTGGCCTTTCCCACCTCACAACTTTTCCTAACGAATCAACGTTTCCTTGTAATTGTACACCCAACAAAAAATGTATGAATAACGACGCTCACGAGAAAACGGGTGAGCTAACAGGAACTTCGAACAGACAAGCAAATAAAGAGTATATATCACATTTCGAGTCACTACATTGATTTCCACAAATTAATACAGCCCACTTAATTAAACTAAAAATTCGCACAAAGTTAATTCGGCGTGCGACGTACTAATTTAACCACCGAACATCGTCGGTGGAAAACGCGTACACGACAGCCGGTGCTGAAAATTTATCATCCAACCCATTAAACAGAATTGCATACAGATGCAAGCCAACATGGCTACGGAGCTATTTTATTGGAAAGGTCGCCTGTAAATAAAAAATTGCACCGTATCTACTATACAGTCGCAAACATGTGATGCAGAACGTAAATATCCGAGCTATGAGGTGGAAGCTCTTGCAATCGTTGGAGCATCAAAAAAGGTTAGAGTCTATTTATTGGGTACCGTGCTTAAAATCGCGACCGACTGCGCTGCTTTTCAGAGGACGATGAACAAAGAAGGATTATCTTTAAGAATAGCGCGATGGGCCTAAATGCTAGAAGATTTCAGATATATGATCGTACATAGAGGTGGTGGTAGAATGAAACACGTGTATGCGCTTAGCAGATATCCGATCATGCTTGTAACAGTCGACGAAATCACTGTGACGATTAGAAAAGCGCAACTTAGCGACAGTGGAATTGTACCCATATTTAAAATACTAGAAACGCAAGCATAGAACGACTACTTTGTAAGGGCGAATATATTATATAAATCAAAACAGATTAGACCTTATAATGGTACCGGAGTCGATGCAAAAGGAAATTATAAGAATGATCCATGTGAAAGGTCATTTCGCGGATAAAGTTTCGGAAGAGCAAATTAAGCAAGAATACTTTATACCGAATTTGGGATTCAAAGTCAAACAGTGTATTGCGAATTGTGTTTCGTGCATATTAGGAAATAGGAAAAGCGGGAAATAGGAAGGCTTTCTCCATCCTATCGCGGAAGGGGATACACCTTTCCATACACTTAATATAGACAACATGGGTCCCTTACCATCTACAAGTAAATATTATAACCATAACTTAGCGATTATTGATTGTTTAGTAAATTCGTATGGTTGTACGCGACAAAATCGACGACGACCAAAGAAATAGTTAGTAAGCTAGAATTACAAAAAATAAGTTTTGGAAATCATTTGCAAATTGTAAGCGATAGGGAATCTGCGTTTACATCTAAAGAGTTTAAAGATTATTGCGAAACTGAAAATATTAAACACATTGTTGTAACTATCGGATTACCCAGAGCCAATGGATAAGTTGAAAGACTAAATCGCACAATCATGTCGATTTTAAGTAAATTTACGATAGATGAACCAGACAGATGGTGCAAACACATCGGGCGTTTACAACATGTAATAAATTCAGCGTACCATCGTGGTATCGGAGCAACCCCGTTTGAGATACTTTTCGGTACAAAATTTCGGAATAAAGTTGATCTACGACTGAAAGAGTTATTAGAAGAAGAATTGCGTGATAAGTTTCAAAACGAACGAAATGAATTGCGTAAGGTAGCACGAAATCAAATTTTACAATTGCAAAACGAAAACCGACATACATACAACCCCCGACGAAAAGCAACAACTAAATACCATTTAGACGATTTACTGGCGACCAAACGCACTCACCAGGGACCAGGCTTAAAACTAAGAGCTTAGTTTTTAGGCCCTTGCAAGATAATTAGAATTAAGGCGAATGACACATACGACGTAGAACGCGTAGCAGTGCATGAGGGGTCCTTAGTCTCATCCCCATGCAAGGAATACATTAAGCCGTGGACGACAGGATAGATAGTTGCCCGAGCAGGACAATAGTCAGGACGGCCGAGTGTAAGGGGGTTACAAACGCCGACCATACAATGTAGTATGTGGCGTCTCGTAACCAAAAATATCCATACTTGTTCAAAAACGATAGACGGACGACGCGGCGTGCGGCGGGCCGAGCACGAGCGAGCAGCGAGAGATCGAGGCCGTACCACAGAGTAACTACACAGGCGAAGCTTACTGTTGGCACCTTTGATGTACGTGTCCTCAGTTTTCCACACCCCATACAGGCAGCGTTGCCACATTCCTGGCTGGATGTATCTTCATATCTTTCTATTGGTTATAGGATAGAAAATGATAGAAATGAACTGGAGAAACAGCGAATAGCGCGACAATATTTGAACAAGTAATTTTTCCCTAGTACTTTGTTGCTAAACAACTGTTCGGGCCAGTTTGTAAGAGGTTTATGGCAAGGTTTAGAAGTACCGCTATTTTTGAGGATTTGTTAATTTAGTTTTTCTGCCATCTGGACGACACTCGCCAGATGGTACGATTCCCCGGTTTTTACTTCTTTGTCATAGCATTTGCATAGCTTTAGTTTCTTCCGTATTTTTCTCTGTCGACACTCAATAGCAATTACCCTATCATAAACCTCCACGGCCCGAACAGTCAACCTAGGACCATCAGCCACCTAACGGTTTCCACACTCGATACAGGGGTAAGGAAACCGTTTCAGGTGGTCCGCAGATGTGTCGTCCACCCCCACCGTTCTCTAGAGTTTCGCCCCCCTTGGAAAATACCGCAGACCCCTTCCTTAAAGAAACGCGCCGAGAACGTAAGGGAAGGTGTGTCCATCGCACATAAGTTCGCTGATTGGGCCTTCCCAAAATTAGGAAGGAACCAATCAGTGGATGATTAGAAATTCCAAGGGGGAGCTCAGAAACAGTTTGCGATAGGGAAGAGAGAGACTTACAGAGAGTCATACGAGAACAGTCACAAGAGTTTCTTAGCACAGTCGTCGAAACACACACACACACCTAGTCGTTTCAAGTCAGTCATACGAAACAGTCATACGAAACAGTCATACGAACTAGTCACACTTAGAGAGTCACACGAAGTTAGTCGTCCGAAAAATAGTTGTGCTCCGTCAATAAATATACAGTCCACTTCTCCCATACAACTATCCATACGTCATAATCGGCGTGTGGAAGTCGTGTACAAGCAGAATCACCGTGTTAGGGATTCGCGACGCGACATAAAATTTGGTCCTTCGAGCCGGATCCAGCAGCTGTGGTTTCCACCCTGTATCCGTGCTATTTTTTGGAGTCAACAACAATCGACGCGGACTTGGACGAGAGGAATTCCAAACAAGTGTGACTCGAGCAACAGGACCGCGAAGCAACCGATTAGACATTCAACTATCGGGACAGTGCAAGTTCTGTGAATTTTGAAACCGGATCCAGCAGCTGTGTTATTCACCCTGTATCCGTGGCATTTTCTGGTGTCAACATCGATCAACGCGGACTTGGACGAGAGGAATCCCAGACAAGCGGGACTCAATCAACAGGAGCACGAAGCAACCGATCAGACCTTCCAGTCATCGGGACAGTGCTAGTTGTGTGAATTTTCAAGAGGATCCACGCAGCAACCGATCACCTCAAGATCATCGGACAGTGGCGAATCCAACTCAGCAACCTACGAGAACTGCATCACAAGGCTGTTGCGTAGCATAGATCAACACTCGGGTAAGTCAATCGTCTTCCTTCCTTGTCCACTTTCCAAACTTCAATTTACACAAAATGACTAACGAAACAACAGCAGAATTAGTAAATTTGAGAAAGCATAGAACATCACTCAAGGCTCAGATAACTCGTCTGTTGAATTTCGTTCAAGATACACCAGGCGCATCCGCGCATGCACTTCAAACGCGTCAGAAGAGATTAGAATTAACGTTTAATTCGTACGAGCAAACACAGTCATCAATCGAATTAATTGACGAAGAATCAGACAACTGCGCTGAACGTGCGCAAATTGAAGAACAGTACTTTCTCGCGTCAGAATTATATACATCGCGTTTAGATAAATTACAAAATATTAACAACACGAATCGCCAAACACCGTTATTGTTCAGCGGCCAAATGCACTTTTGCCGAAGATAGAGATTCGACCGTTCGACGGTAATCCCATTGAATGGCACACGTTTCATGATACATTCAAATCATTAGTACATGACAATGAGGAATTGCCCGCAGTACAGAAATTCCATTATTTGAAAAATTCTCTTCGCGGAGACGCAGCATCAATAATCGCGTCTTTAAATGCTTCCGAGCAAAGTTATTACGTAGCTTGGGATTTATTGCAACAGCGTTGTAACCGACCGCGACAAATTATTCATGCGAATTTAAAGGCATTTTTCGACATTGCCGAAATCACACGGGACACACCCGGAAATTTGCGAACCTTAGCAGAACGGGCACAGATGTATGTCAATACCTTGAAGGCGTTAGACCAGCCCACACAGCATTGGGATACGATTCTAGTCTACATTATTACGAAAAAATTAGATAGAAACACTCGTAGATCTTGGGAACGTACATTAGAAAACGATCAATTGCCCACATTCAATCGATTAATCGCGTTCATCTTAGAACAAGCTCGCGGAGAGGATCTAGAGACAGAACGCGTAACGCCAGTTTCAACTAGATATAATAATCAAGATAAACCATTCCGAGCAACGCAGCAAAACCGTATACATACGTATTTATCGACCAGCAATACAAATCTTTGTCCGGTTTGTGAGCAAGATCACCCGCTTTACACTTGCACACAATTTTTGCGATTAACAATCAGAGAGCGTTTAGAGGCTGTCAAGGGGTCTAAACTTTGCTTAAATTGCCTCCGACCAAACCATACAATAGCTAATTGCAAATCAGGAAGTTGCCGCATATGCAACAAAAAACACAACTCTCTACTACATTTTGAAACCGACAATCGCAAACCAATAGTCAAGCCGCCACCGAATGCAAAGGTTCAACAGGAAACCGTTAAGACCGCGCTAACAGTCTCTTATGATTCGGAGGTTTTACTAGGGACAGCAAAAATAATTATTTTTGATAAAGATAACAACCAGCATGAATGTCGTGTGCTCCTCGACGGGGGTTCTCAAACGCATTTCATTACCGAGGAATTAGCAGATAAGTTACAATTAACTAAAATGAGATTAGATTTAGCATTCTCAGGTTTAGGACAACTCAGTACTCGTTCAGAATCTTACGTAAGGGCAAATATGAAATCTCGTACAAATTCATTCACATCTGAGGTCAAATTTATTACATTACCGTCGATCACAGGTTTATTACCTTCTCGACCGGTTAATCGGGGTGCACTTACAATTCCGAAAAACATAAAGCTAGCCGATCCGGAATTTTGCAAACCAGGAAAGATAGATGTCCTTCTCGGCAACACACTATTTTACAAATTGTTGAGCGTAGGTCAAATTAAATTATGTAACAATTCAATAATATTGCAAAAGACGCAGTTAGGATGGATTGTAACCGGAGAATTGAATTTACAACAATTCCTTCCTTCCACCTCAGCCGCTGCTTGTCACCTAGTTACGTCATTAGAGAATCAATTAGACAAATTTTGGTCGATCGAAGAGATACCGAGTAGACAATTTAGTTCTCCTGAAGAAACCGCGTGCGAGGAACACTTTTCAAGAAATAAATTCAGAGACAGTGAAGGTAGATATGTAGTGCGGTTACCGTTTAACGACGAACTAAATCTACTTGGTCAGTCCAAACCTCAAGCAATTAAGCGTTTCTACTCATTAGAGCGAAAACTACAACGCGATGCCATATTAAGTAAACAATATTCCGATTTCATAAAGGAATATGTAACCTTAGGTCACATGAGCGAGGTCGCACAAGACGAAGGGTCGGAAGGTTTCTACCTGCCGCACCATGCGGTAATTAAGGAAGCAAGCGCAACCACTAAGCTTAGGGTCGTTTTCGACGCGTCCGCGAAAAGTTCAACTGGCTTGTCACTTAATGATTGCTTAATGACGGGTCCCACAATACAGGAGTCATTATTCGCAATTTTGCTTAGGTTTCGGTCATACACGTTTGTTTTGACTGCAGACGTAGAAAAAATGTTTAGGCAGATCCTTGTCCATCCGGAAGATGCGGTCTACCAACAAATATTATGGCGCGATTCAACAAAGGAAAAAATCAGAACGTATCGACTAAATACCGTCACTTACGGTACGGCATCGGCCCCCTTTTTGGCAGTCCGTTGTTTGAAACAGTTGGCAGAAGATGAGGAAGCAAATTTTCCGTTAGCATCTCAGGTTTTCAAACGAGATTTTTACGTGGACGATGTACTAACCGGAGCAGATAATTATGAATCCGCAATTCGTTTACGCGATGAATTAATTCACCTAGCAAGATCGGGTGGTTTCCACCTTCGCTAATGGACCTCAAACGAGAGCAATTTAATCAAAGATCTTCAAGTGCAATGTTCCGAGAAAAATTTATACTTAGACAACACAGAGACAAAAAAAACACTAGGATTGCTTTGGAATCCCTCAAACGATTGCATATCATACACCGTAAAATCACTAAATGAAAACCAACGGGTTAGTAAGCGAACAATCCTATCACAAATCGCGCAACTATTTGATCCGCTAGGCTTACTCGGACCGGTAATAGTTAGAGCAAAAATCCTGATGCAGCAACTTTGGAAGGACGAAATTTCGTGGGATGAAACTGTGCCACAGCATATTCATGTCCCATGGACCGAGTTTAAGGGAGAACTACATCTACTAAACAACCTTTCTATTCCTCGAAAGGTTATTCTAGTAGAAAAAACACACATAGAACTACACGGGTTTTGTGATGCAAGCGAATGTGCATACGGTGCCTGCATCTATATTCGCTCATCCGATAGCCGAGGTGTCAATGAAGTGCAATTGCTCTGTTCAAAATCTCGAGTCTCACCCATAAAAACCATTTCCTTACCTAGATTAGAGCTCTGCGCGGCCAAACTTCTGGCCAACCTATATACAGAAGTTCGTAGATCGATGGTAAACGTCCAATTTAAGAAGGTTAAATTTTGGTCCGATTCTACAATAACTTTGCAATGGATAAAAACAAGCCCACACTTATTAAAAACGTTCGTGGCAAATAGAGTCAACGAAATACAGTCAGAAACGGGTAGCCAAAACTGGTTTCATGTTGCGTCCGTTGATAATCCAGCCGATTGTTTATCGCGAGGACAGGCACCATCCACGTTCATCAACAATACTACCTGGTTACAAGGTCCTCATTGGCTCGTCAACCATGAGGACACGTGGCCAATTAGTAACATTTTACCAATAGTAAATGAACTCCCAGAGAGAAAAGCCGCAGTGACACTAGCAATAAGGCAGGAAATAGATATGGAATTTCTAACGCGTTTTTCAAATATAAACCTATTGAACAGAGTAATAGCATACATATTACGGTTTTTCAATGCCACTAGACACAAAACAAAAAACACGGGTAAACTCACACCATTAGAAATTCGCGATGCACATACCCGTATTATTAAATTAATTCAAGATAGCACCTTCGCCACGGAAATTAAAAGTTTAAGGCAGGGCAAACCGTTAGACAGGCGAAGCAAACTATTAAACCTTAACCCTTTCATTGATAAGGATGACATACTCCGCGTCGGGGGTAGATTGAAACATGCTCATGTAAATTACTCACAAAAACACCCAATCGTACTACCACGCTCAAATCATATCACAGATATGATAATACGCGACACACATGTAAGGCATTGGCATGCAGGAACACAAAGCACCTTGAATGCAATTCGGCAGAAGTATTGGCCGTTAGACGGAAAAAGTGTGACAAAACGCATCATTCACGGTTGTGTACGCTGCAGCAAATTAACTCCCAAGCTACCGAGTTACACAATGGGCGATTTGCCTGAGAGTCGAGTCACTCAAGCAAGACCGTTTCAAAACGTAGGAATTGACTACTGCGGACCATTCCTCATCAAAGAAAAAAAATGTCAAAATAGAAGCAAAATTAAGGCATACGTAGCAGTTTTTGTCTGTTTTTCAACTAAGGCTACGCATTTAGAGGTAACGACAGATTTGACTACCGAAACGTGCTTAGCAGCAATAAGACGGTTTCTTTCGCGCCGGGGAAGACCGTCCAATATTTATACGGACAACGCGACTAACTTTGTAGGGGTAAAAAACGAAATTCAACAGATGCAACAATTTTTAAAATCAAAGGAGCATCAAGATAAGGTACAACACTTCTTGAGCACTGAAGGCATACAGTGGCATTTCTCTCCCCCACGGTCACCGCATTTTGGCGGACTTTGGGAGGCTGCCGTCAAGTCTCTCAAAAACCATTTATATAAAACAATAGGAGAAACAGTATTTACATATGAACAATTCTACACATTTATGACAGAGATCGAAGCAATATTAAATTCCAGACCGTTAACCCAATTATCCTCAGACCCTACAGATTTTACAGCACTCACTCCTAGCCACTTCCTTATAGGCGATACGTTGACAAACATACCCGAGCACGATCTTATGCAAACAGCAACTAACAGACTTTCACAGTGGCAACATCTGCAAAAGATGAAACAACACTTTTGGGCACGATGGCACAAAGAATATTTGCAGGAGCTCCACACACGGAAGAAATGGCACCTGGGAGACCCCAAAACTATCAAGGAAGGAATGCTGGTCATCATGCGAGAGGACAACACACCGCCACTGCATTGGAAACTCGGACGAATTATCGCACTACATCCAGGAGAGGATAACATAACTCGAGTGGTGACCGTACAAACACCTCACGGCACGTACAAGCGTAGTATCAAGAAGTTATCCCCATTACCCATTGATAGCGATTAAGGCAATTTTATACATATACGCACCAACATCGAATAGAAACGTTAACAATTAGTTATTTAGATATCATAATTATTAGATGCACTACACCTTACTAACACTATCAGTGATATAAACACGCGACACAACATTAATAGTTATTGTAGTTACTCAATGCGACATTATTCTAAACAAGTTCTCTCTCTTTTTATAAACAGCGATTTCGTTTAAGATGTACATACATTTACTTAGTTTATATTTATTATTATATAATGCGTTCCTCTTTGTTTGCAATGACTGCCTCAGAATAGCAGTTCCCGCTGTTTTTACGTAATATGTTACAAGAGAGTCAGGGTGTATGCGAGGACAATTAGAACCAGCTTATCAAAGCAACATAGGATAGCATTTATCATTGTTCGAATTTCGTTGAACGCAGCCGTTCAAGGGGGGCGGCATGTTCGGGCCAGTTTGTAAGAGGTTTATGGCAAGGTTTAGAAGTACCGCTATTTTTGAGGATTTGTTAATTTAGTTTTTCTGCCATCTGGACGACACTCGCCAGATGGTACGATTCCCCGGTTTTTACTTCTTTGTCATAGCATTTGTATAGCTTTAGTTTCTTCCGTATTTTTCTCTGTCGACACTCAATAGCAATTACCCTATCATAAACCTCCACGGCCCGAACAGTCAACCTAGGACCATCAGCCACCTAACGGTTTCCACACTCGATACAGGGGTAAGGAAACCGTTTCAGGTGGTCCGCAGATGTGTCGTCCACCCCCACCGTTCTCTAGAGTTTCGCCCCCCTTGGAAAATACCGCAGACCCCTTCCTTAAAGAAACGCGCCGAGAACGTAAGGGAAGGTGTGTCCATCGCACATAAGTTCGCTGATTGGGCCTTCCCAAAATTAGGAAGGAA
This sequence comes from Eucera pruinosa, assembly GCA_028830335.1. NCBI lineage: Eukaryota > Metazoa > Arthropoda > Insecta > Hymenoptera > Apidae > Eucera > Eucera pruinosa. The sequence goes on from JAMYCR010000160.1 coordinate 44,870, forward strand.
CCAATCAGTGGATGATTAGAAATTCCAAGGGGGAGCTCAGAAACAGTTTGCGATAGGGAAGAGAGAGACTTACAGAGAGTCACACGAGAACAGTCACAAGAGTTTCTTAGCACAGTCGTCGAAACACACACACACACCTAGTCGTTTCAAGTCAGTCATACGAAACAGTCATACGAAACAGTCATACGAACTAGTCACACTTAGAGAGTCACACGAAGTTAGTCGTCCGAAAAATAGTTGTGCTCCGTCAATAAATATACAGTCCACTTCTCCCATACAACTATCCATACGTCATAATCGGCGTGTGGAAGTCGTGTACAAGCAGAATCACCGTGTTAGGGATTCGCGACGCGACAACAACATTATAAATAATAATTCGATAAAAAATAGGAGACAGCTACTATATATACGTTCATGTACTTTATTTTTGCTGAGAATGACTTTCATTGTATTGTGTAAATAATTAAAACTTAAAAACTGAACAGAATTGTTATGCTTGTTCTTTTATAAATATTAAGGTAAAACAATATACAATTATAATATTATCTTATGTTTATTTAAAGTGTAACAGCATTACAGTAGTTACAGTATTTTAAATTTTACATTGAAATAGACGTAGTAGTTGATAGTGATTGTAGTTTCGGGGAGTAAAGTCCATGCACCGTATGGATACTAATTTCTTCGTATGGGAACACGTGAATAATTATTTAAGATAGAAGAACTATTAACTCGCGAATATGTTGACGCGATGTCAATCTCTGTTTTAAGTTACGTCATATTGAATTACATTACTGAAATAATCTACCAATCTCTTTAAATGCATAAATCTCTTCAGTCCGCATAAGAGGAACAGAAAACTGCTCCATTGTTGAAGAAATAAATAATTTCGAAACCAGCAAAATGATTACTTACCCCCCCCCCCCCTTTCGCATATACTATAATATATTCCAGTTTGAATCAAATCGCAGAGATCGACTTAGCGTGGAAAGATCCATATGCAGCATTTTGAATTCATGATGCATAATACTCAAACGCATGCGCAGTATATTGCGATTTTCTAGTTTTGCAGCTCCCTTCATGGCGCACACCATAATTTTGCAGCGCACTTTATGCAGCACACCATAAATTTACAGCTCCCTTCATGGCGCAAATCATAAGTGACGCATGCGCAGAAAAAAACGGGGACACAAAGTGGGCGGAGCTTTGCCTCTATAGTTACCCTGTGGCCGTACATCGTAGAGGCACGATCGCCCGTTTTGCTGTAATTTTCGATAATATACATATATTTGTTCCCTATAACGTGTGCTTTATTTTCGCACCTGCATCCACTTTTCCTACAATTTGCTATTTTACCTCGAGGACGGGGGATGGTCGGGGAGATTCGTTACGGACGCGACAATAGCATGCATTATTGTCGAAGTTGCTTCGTAATTCACGGAACGAGTGTGACTCATTATTCTAGTGCAAGGGGTTAACAGTGACATGTTAAAATGTCCAGGATGCTTCCGATATCAAAATTCGAAAGAATAGCTGTGATGCATTATAGTACACCGTATTTATGGATACACGCGGCAATTTTCAAGTATTTTGCAGTTTAGAAAGACAGCAATTAAATCGTGCAATAAAATAAGCAAAAAAAGTTTGAAAAAAAACTAATCGGCATCATTTTTTAATTAACAGAGAAGAAAGATGATCTCACTCGTCATTAAAATTTTCCGCCCTATTAGCGCAAATTATAATTTAGTGATTTTATTGTAATTAATCATCGTAATGATGTCCTAATTGTATTATAAAAGTTAACATTTTATGTGTAACTCAGTTTTAATTTTAACAAATAGTAATAAAGGAAACTTTTACAGTATATTTCTAACTGTATTGCTCACAACCAGAAACAAAAGAAAATTTTAGTCACTACTTGTGTCACAGACGAAATAGGGGATAGAATTATCATGTTAAGAGACTTCTGGTTAGATGGTCTGAAATACCAATAACAAAAAAACTCGGCTTTCGGAAGTTTATTTATGTTTCCAAAGAATGTCGTCCTTTTTATTACCTGGAGAGGATTGTAATCGCTAGTACTGTATTTCAACATGCGAATTGTAGAAGCAATTGTTCCGTCCTTAAGACAGATATTTCTGCCCATTAGCAGCATTTGCATTTGGAAAACTAATAGGATTATCCCATCCTCGAAAATTGGATTAGCTTATTGCTACAAGCTCAAATATTGCTTTCTTTGAACCATAAGCACAATATACGCTGTCGACGACACGAACACAAGAATAGCATACGACGCTACTCTACACGATCAAGAAATCCGGACAATTGAAGCACTCATCAGCTTCTTTCGAAAGCATGTCCGACGTTTGGAAACAACGTCGGCAATAACGTGAGATGATCATACCAATACACTGCCGACGTCCACTTCGCCACCTCAATCCGGAAAGCACAGCAAATCTCCAAAATCTCTACAAGGCAAGGAAAAAATAGTGTTTGCGAAGACGACGAATTCCAAGACTTCTCGCTGTGTCATGTGCAAGGATCACATGCACAGCATTCATCGATGCGAAAGATTCCACGCTCTCTCTGTAAACGAGCGCATCAATACGGCAAAACATAGAGACCTATGATCAAATTGCCTCCGCACAGGACATTCAACCCAACAATGCAAATCTTCACATTGCAAAATTTGTGACAAAAAACACAATACTGCATCTACCTCAAAATTCGACACGCAAGAATTTGGGAAGAATAACGCCAACTCCATACAAAAATTCTGTACGGACGTCACCGCCACCGATGAAGTCGGATGCAGCATCCCCTGGACCATCCGCAGAGTCACCATCAGACACATCGTGACGACGAACGTCAGAGGATCGCGGCCGCACCTCGCTTTTCGCCAGAACGACGTCCACCGAATTGATAACCACGGCCAGAATCCAAGTTTACCATTCGCGAGGTTTAATTTGTTGTCGCCCTTCTTGATACCAGCTCGACTGCGAACTTCATTTCGGAGAGACCCGCAGCAAAATTTCGACTACCGCGGAAGAAGTGTTCAGTGCCGATCGCAGCGTTAAATCAAATGACCACGGCGAGTCATTATAGTATGAATTTGACGATCCGATCGATGCATACAAACTGTGAAAAGACATTGAACTTTTTAATTATTCCAAGCATCTTGGAGCTCAAACCACAGCATTCCGTGGACTGAAACTCTGTCCAGATTCCAGCGAACATAAAACTCACTGATCCAGAATTCTTCAAGCCGGCCACAATCCATCTACTACTCGGCACTGGACCAACGCTGTCTCTGTTCTGCGTCGAACTGGTCGACCCCTCTTCTCCTTGTGAACCGGACCTTTTCCTCCAAAAGACACTACTGAGATAAATCTGTCCTATGCAGTATCCACAACGCCTGGACCAACTATTATTTTCAGCTCAACCTCTTCAACGATCTGGCTTTCCATCGTCACCTGCTTCTCCCAGACGCAGTCAACCTCCAGCTTCATGGATTCTGCGAGGCAAGCGAAAGCGGATATGGAGCGTGCATCTACGTGCGCTCCAGGAACTCCACCGGTCCTGTTCAATCGAGGTTACTGTGCGCAAAATCTCGGATGGCTCCTCTCAA